>JAXCGZ010001999.1:0-137500 GCA_037179515.1 Halocaridina rubra | reverse complement strand
TATTCTTCTAGCTTCGAGTGATGGTAAGTCTAATTCCATCAGCCTCTCCTCATAACTGAAATTACGCATTTTGGCACCAGTTTTGTGGCATGTCTTCGAACTTTTTCCAGCTTAATTTTGTGTTTTTTCAAGTGAGGATTACAAAAGGGTGCTGCATATTCAAGCTGTTGGCCTCACATAAGTTACGTGTATCTGGACATTACCTTGTCCATGTGTATGAAGGCTACCCTTACATTTGCAGTCCTTACTTTGCCATATATATGCATTTCCTGAGACAAATCTGCCAATATGTTTACTCCTAGATCTCTCTCAAGCTCCGTCTCTTGAAGTTCTGCACCTGTTTTTGAGTATCCAAACTTGCGCCCACTCGCACTTGTACCCATTCTCATTACCTTACATTTTGAAGTATTGAATTTCCTTAGCCTCTTTTCTGACCATTCATGCAGAGTATTTAGGTCCTCCTGAAGTTTTCTACCAATGTCCTCGTCTTTTACTTTCTTCGCATTCTTTGTTTCATCTGCAAACATATTTAAAAATTTCTTTACAGACCCTGTTAGATCATATATGTATACAAGGAACAAAAGTGGCCCTTAAAGTGAACCCTGTGGAACTCCGCCGCTAACCCTTCTCCAATCAGTCACTGTGTTACTATAACCCTCTGTTCCCTTCCTTATAAGTATGTTTTTATCCATTCCGAGACATTTCCACCTATTCTTGTCATTTCTTGGAGCCTCTTAATAAGTTTTCCATTTGGGACCGTATCATATGCCTTCTGATAATCTAAGAATATGCAAGCGGCCCAGCCCTTTCCTGTAAGATTCGGCTTACCTCATCATAAATAAAATCCTGTTGCTCTGCCTTCTCTGAAACCATGTTAGCTCACTTACAAAAATTTGAAGGATTCCAAGTGAAGAGAGATCTGTTTTCTCAGTAGTATCTCTATAACTTTGCAAACTACGCTGGTCAAGGAAACAAGCCTAGCTGTATTCCTCCTTACCTTTTTGGAGATAGGTACCACATTCTCTTCTTTCCAGCATCTTTGATTCTCCACAGATTCCAGCGACTTTACAAATATGATGCATAGAGCAACTGATATTGGTTTAGTGCATTTCTTAAGTTCGTAAGCTGATATGTCATCAGGACCTTTAGCTTTATGGGCATCCAACTACATCAACGCTCTGTATACCTCTGTTTATATATATATATATATATATATATTATATATATATATATATATATATATATATATATATATATATATATATATATATATATATATATATATATACAGAGAGAGAGAGAGAGAGAGAGAGAGAGAGAGAGAGAGAGAGAGAGAGAGAGAGAGAGAGAGAGAGAGAGAGAGAGAGTCAGACACATACTTCAAGAGACAGAGAATGAGAGATGTATGACTAAACATATTGTCAGATTTGTCTCAGGAAATGCATATACATGACTTAGTGAGGACTCCATATGTTTTCTTAGCTTAGCAAATGTAAGGGTAACCTTCAGAAACATGGACAAGGAAATGTTCGGAAACATTTATGTAATGTATGTGAGGCCAAAGTTTAAATATGCAGCACCCTTTTGGAATCTGCACATAAAAAAAAAACATATAAATAAGCTGGAAGAAGTTCAAAGACATGCCACAAAACTGGTGCCAGAGATATGTAAGTCCAGTTATGAGAAGAGGCTGAGGGAATCAGACTTACTTTCACTCGAAGCTAGAAGAATGAGGGGGATATGGTGACGGTTTGTAAATTACCTACTGGTTTTGACAGAATGGATCGAGATTCATATTTTGATATTGCTGGCTCTATAACTAGAAGTCATAGTTTGAAACTCCGAAAGAAAGCTTCTTTGCAGGATGCAAGGAAATTCTTTCTTGGTGTAAGAATAGTTGATGATTGGAATTCGCTAAGCGGGGCGGTAGTTAATGTAAAATCAATTCATAATTTTAAAGACATATATGATAAGTATCATTAAGTATAAAAATGGTACCGACCAGGAGACGGGGCGCTGCGAGAATAGAGCTCTTTCCCGGAAGCACAAATAGGTAATTACAATTAGGCAATTACAAACATACATGCATACATACATACATACATACGTAAGCTGGAAAACGTACAAAGACATCCCATGAAACTGGTGCCAGAAATTCACAATCTCAGTTATGAGGAGAGGATGAGGGAATTAGACTTGCCATCACTTGAAGCTAGAAGAATGAGGGGGATATGGTAACGATTTTTAATTCTTTTATGGTTTTGACAGAGAGGATAGGGATCGATATTTTGATATGGCTGGCACTAGAACTAGAGGTCATAGCTTGAAGCTTCGTAAAAATACTTCTTTGCTGGATTTAAGGAAGTACTCTTTTAGTGTAAGAATACCTGATGATTGGAATTCGCTGAACTAGGAGGTAGTTAATGCTAACTCAATCCATAGTTTTAAGGACATGTATGATAAGTATCACTAAGTACAAAATGGAACCGATAAGGAGACGGAAAGATTCAAGCTTTGGGTTCTTTTCCGTAAGCACAATTAGGTAATCACAATTAGGTAATCACATCCATACATTCATGCAATATCATAGTCCCCTATAAGGAGGGTGGCAGAGTCAGAGCCAAAAACTTGGCTCTTTGTGGGAAGAAAATACAAATGAATAAGAGGGACTTGCATATCGTAAATTTTCTTCAATTTAATTCTCCTCTTCCTTGTCTTCCTGAACTTCCTTAACCTCTTCCTCCTTCCGTCCTAAACGTCGTAAGAGAAATACATCTCTATCCTACCAGGTCCTTCCCCCCTAACCACTACTACCACAAAATCTAAGTCAACACAGGAACACCTACGGGCTATCCTTTGGTAAGACCCGATGCAAGGGGTTCTTGGAGACCTCTTCAAGAAACATACTTTATATACATCATAGTTTCCCCTATAAAAACTCACTGACAATTCGTTTTCTATATTTATCCATTTTCTGTGGTTTGAGTGGCTAACCCAAGTTTAATAACATTCTTCTTCTTTATATAAATAAGTGAGAAACGGGTGTTTATGCGATAATACAGACTCCATATCTCTGACTACAAAGGGAGAGGAGAGTCAACAGTGAGGTTTCTCCCAGAATTGACGTCGTCTGGGAGTAGAGGCAGAGCAAAGTGTTTTGTGATTTACTTCGGGTAAATATTGGGGAGGGTTTCAAAGAGCATTATAATCGCGGTTCCCTCTTCGGCGTTTACTAAAAACAATAGGGCCAGACTACTTGGCTCTTGAAGGGGGGAGAGGGAGGTGTGGGCCAGACTACTTGGCCCTTGAATGGAGGAAGGGGTAGAGAGGGGGCGGTTGGTGACATTCATCTGTTTTTATTTGTACAACCAAACTAAAGAATGCTTTACTTTAACCACCCTATTTGCGACAAGACACGCCCTCCATTCTCTTAATCTTTGACTGGGTTGGAAAATGTACTATTGGAAGATCCTCTTTAGGCTGCATTATGTTAATGGTGATTGGTTCCCATTCTCTTCTTTGTGTTGTTGTTGTTGTTGTTGTTGTTGTCAATGTTGTTGCTGTTATTTGCTGTTAGTTGTTGATGATGATGTTCATGTTATTTTCTGTTAGTTATTGTTGTCATTGTTGTTGTTGATGATGATGATGTTAGTAGTAGTTGTTGTTGTTACTGTTGTTGTTGATGTTGTTGCTGTTTCTGATTTGCTTTTATAGAAGCTGTTAGATCAAACGTAATACACCGAAAACTAAGCTTACTTTGCATTCTTTTATGCTACCCATGACGATATTGTTCCACAATTATCTCAAATATCGAATGGTTTATTCACTAAGCTTGCTGAACTGACAGAGGTTACCATACAAAGGACACCACTACCTTCTCCTCTTTATACCCCCAGAGAGTTCTAGCAAAGGGAATCTTTTTTGAGACTCCCTGAGGAGGTGAACCTCGAGATCTTCTGAATTGACTCAATTTGTGGACACAAGAAAGCATAGTTTATATTTCGTTGACCTTCTTCAGATTGTTTTCAAGTAATAATAATAATAATAATAATAATAATAATAATAATAATAATAATAATAATAATATAAGTAGTAGTAGTAGTAGTAGTAGTAGTAGTAGTAGTAGTAGTAGTAATAATAATAATAATAATAATAATAATAATAATAATAATAATAATAATAATAATAATAATATAAGTAGTAGTAGTAGTAGTAGTAGTAGTAGTAGTAGTAGTAGTAGTAGTAATAATAATAATAATAATAATAATAATAATAATAATAATAATAATGATAATAATAATAATAATAATAATAATAATAATAATAATAATAATAATAATAATAATAATTAATAATAATAATAATAATAATAATAATAATAATAATAATAATAATAATAATAATAATAATAATAATAGAAGAAGAAGAAGAAGAAGAAGAAGAAGAAGAAGAAGAAGAAGAAGAAGAAGAAGAAGAAGAAGAAGAAGAAGAAGAAGAAAATATTACTGCAATAACAATAGCTAAAATAAATGTAATTCCACCAATAACGATAACAGCAACAGCGATTTCGACATTAGCGAAAATAAGAAGAAGAAAAAGATCCCAAGAATGACGCACATGTGTATTTGAAAGGCCCTCCCTTAAACTGTTTGTTTGGTTATACCCTTGTAACTTAGGTAACACCTTTTTAAGAGAACTTTTCCTTTGACATTTTCATACTGTCTATATTCACAGCAAACGTTGAACCTTGTCAGCATCTAAACAGTAAGTATTTTACCTTGCCAACTCATAGACAGCACGTATTATACTTTGCCAACTCGCAGACAGCACATGTTATACTTTGCCAACTTGCAGACAACTGGTATTTTTTACCTTAACCACTCAGTGACAGCAAGTATTGTACCTTGCATTTTCCTGACAGCACTAATAGCACCTTCCAATTATTTAGACAGCAAGTGTTTTCCCTTGCCAACATTTAGATAGCACGTATTGTATCATTCGATTTATTAGACGGCAAGCATGTACCTTGCAAGGTTTTAAACAGCATGTGTTGTACCTTACTAAGATTTAGACAGTACATTTTGCACGGCAAATGTTGTTCCATAACATCTATTAGACAGCAGGCATTGTACTTTGCCATCTTTTAAATAGCACGTGTTCTACCATGCCAACGTTTTTGACCATACATTCTACCTTTCAGTCTTTTAAGCAGCACGTGTTCTATCTTGCTATATTTTAGACAACAGGCATTGTATCTTGCCAACTTTTAGACAACACCTGCTAAACCTTGCCATATATTAGATATCAGATGTTATACCTTGCCAAGTTTTAGACAGCAGCTGTTGTGTCTTACCTTCTTAGAAGCATCATATATTGTACCTTGCCAACTTTTAGGAAGCATTCATTGTACCTCGGCAGTATTTAAACAGCATATATTATACCTTGCCATCTTTTAGACAGCACCTGTTGTTCCTTGTCATCTTCTAGGCAATAGGTGTGGTACCTCGCTAACTTTTAGACAGCACTTGTTGTACCTTCCCAACTTTTAGACAGAACACATTGTACCTTGCCAACTTTTAGACATCACGTATTGTACCTTGCCAACTTTTAAACAGCAAATATTTTACCTTGCCATATTTTAGACAGCACGAAGTGTACCTTGCCGTCTTTTAGAGGGCACTTGTTTACTGTGTCAGTATCTAGACAGCACCGAATGTATTTTGCCAACTTCTTAACAGCACATATTGTACACCGCCAACTTAATGACAGCGTGTACTGTACATTGTCAACATTTAGAGAATGCATATTTGTACCTATTCGGGTTTTAGACAGTACATGACATGTTGTACCTCGTCATCTTTAAGCCAGCAAGCATTATACCCTTGCAATCTTTATACAGTTATAGATTTTACATTGCCAACCTTTAGACCGTAGTACCTCACCAACATTTAGACAACACTTGTTGTATCTTCCTTATTTTTAGACATCACGTATTGTACCTTGCCCTGTTTTAGACAGCACTTGCTTTACTTTCTAATCTTTTTGACCATACTTATTATACCTTGACAACTTTTAGAGAGCACATGTTCTACCTTTCCAACTCCCAGTCAGTTTTTAGACAGCAGGTATTGTACTTTACCAACATTTAGGTGTCACATATTGTACCTTGCCAACTTTTAGACAGCAGGTATTCGCCATCTCTTAGACAGCATGAATTGCATTGTACCTTGTCATCTTTTATACGGCTTTTATTGTACCTCGCCAACAATAGATATCTCGTATTGTACCTTGCCAACTTTTAGACATCATGCAATATACCTTGCTATCTTTTAGACAGCAGATGTTGTACCTTTGCGAACTTGGTTATGATGCAAGAGAGAGAGAGAGAGAGAGAGAGAGAGAGAGAGAGAGAGAGAGAGAGAGAGAGAGAGAGAGAGAGAGAGAATTACCTTCTCATTCCATCTGTCTGTTTTATATCAATTTTCCCTTATGCATGTACTGAGCATCAGGACAGGCCTGTATCTTCCTATATTCGTGTCTCATTTTGATGATATTGTTCAAGTTGTAAATGTTTTCAATGTGATTGTTGTCAATTCTCTCTCTCTCTCTCTCTCTCTCTCTCTCTCTCTCTCTCTCTCTCTCTCTCTCTCTCTCTCTCTCTCTCTCTCTCTCTCTCTCTCTCTCTCTCTCTCTTTTCTAAGTCTTCGTAGTCCCTCTCCATCCTCCTCCTCCTCCTCCTCCTCCTTCTCCTTCTCCTTCTCCTCCTCCTCCTTCTCCTTCTCCTTCTCCTTCTCCTTATCCTTATCCTCTTCCTCCTTTTCCTCCTCCTCCTCCTCCTCCTTCTCCTCCTCCCCTTCTTTTCGTCTTCCTTTTTTTTATACATCCATCTCCTCCTCCTCCTCCACCTCCTATTCCTCTTCTTTTTCTTCCTTCGTGTTTTTCTTTTCCTCTCCCACCACCACCACTTCAACCTCATCCTCTCCCCCATTCCCTTTTTTTTTGGGGGGGGGGAGAAGCAAGCCAATCAACTCTTCTTTTTTAACTGTAACAATAGCCAGAAAGAAGGCTGTAACTTCCATTCAAACGGTGATCGGAAAAAAATAGGAGAGAATTGGAAAATGAGAAAAAAAAGTGGAAGAAAAGAAAGACCAAAGAAAACCTTCGTTGCATTATTGAATCGGTCATTTTTGGGATCTGTTATTGTCTTTGTGAATCATCATCTCTCGTCACCATTGAATTTTCTTTGCCTTTAAGGGGAACCGTCTAAAGGCTTGTCCTCCCATATGAAGAAGAGAGAAAAAAATCCTCGGGCAGTGAGGCCCGGCTATCAACCTTAGACAAACATAAACAGAAAAGGCGATGGACATAGTACCTTCTAGGTAGAGGGAGAGGGGAACGAACTGACTCTTTGCAAGTGGGGAATGGGAAGAGGAACGTCCCCTTTGTAAGTGGGGAAAAGAAGAGGCATATTTGTCCGTTTTCCCCTTTATTTCAACACATGTAAAGATCAGCATATGAAACTTTGCCCAATATTTCAAGAAAGAAAACGGGTAAAGATTTTGAACTCTGGGTAACTTTTTTTATTTATTTATTTATTATTTACTTCATACGTCTCGTGAGCCCCATATACCTCCCCATCTACATCTACCTGCACCCTCCCCATCCAAATATACCCCCATTCACACACACCCCTTCAACTTTCACCCTCTCTCTAAACTGTTGTATTGTTGGAATCTCAAGAGTCCGGTTTCCCTTCCCCCCTCCACCCCTTGTTTTCCTTTTTTTTCCTATTCTCTTAATGACAACCTTTTTTTTTTTTAAAGGAAAAGCAAAGCGATTGGGTTTGTTAATGAGAATTTTTTGTCTTCGATTTTTTCTCATTATATGTACCTCTAGGCGTATTGTTTCTTCTTTGTGCGTGTGTGTGTGCATGTGTATATTTGTACATTTTGCCTTGTGTACATAGTAATGTATTTTGGGGAAAGAATGAGAGGGAGAAGGGGAGAGAGAGATACTTTCTAATTCTTCCTTAGTTAGTCTTCTGTATATGCTTTAATTTTTAGAATATCTACCTAGATCCAGCGTTTGACCTCCACCCAGTAGGTAACAAGTTCAGTTCCCTATGAGGGCTCGTACAGAATTTCTTCACTTGAGTCACTTGGTGATAAGAAGACGAGTAAGGTACTAGTGTACCTCTTATTGTAGCTCCTCCCTGTCAACTCAGTAAAGTAAAGGATTCACAGAAAAAGCTCCCGATTTCGATAAGGAAAAAATGTAGCAAATACATACAATGGCCGCAATCCCCCTTGTAAGGGGATGGTCGAGTCAAAGCATGCATTCACCAGAATCCTATTCATATCAGGCACTCCTCTTAGCTCTTTGGGGATAATTGTTTGTTGTTGTTGTTTTAGATTCTCCACCCACGGATGGGTGGAATGGGTCATGGAGGACCCGTAGGGCGATCGCCAGCCTGCACAGGCCCCAACCCCCCACTGTGGTGCCAAGCAACAGCAGTAACCTCCCCAGTAAACAGCTTGATAATTGGTCACCACCACTTTGCTTGGGACATTCAAAGAGTAAGTGAGCAAGGAGCTTCTCGAAAATCATCTCCATTACCCCCACCTCTTCATCTTCTGGCAAGCCCCGCATCCACCCGTCCCTAATTACAGCGCTGAACAGGAGCGGGAACATCATCTGGTCCGTCATTCACAATCTCTCCACTAATATCCATCTCTTGCACTCTCTCTTCCTTGCTCCACTGACATACCACGCGCTTACAAAGTCACACGAGAAGAAAAAATCGATTTATATTTAAATAAACAGAGTATTCAATTAAAAGAAATAAGCTATTTACATAAATGGTCACTACACAAAAGATTAGGTTACTTTACGTTACGTTAGATGCAGTTAGATTAGGATTGGTGTTTGTAACTATTTTTGTTACTTCTTCTTGTGACGTTTTTTATGACTGACTTTATGTTTCTTTTTAGGTGTTTTTTTTTTTCTTAGGATTCTTGTCCTATAACCTTTTACCTATGACATTTTTCATGTGACTTTTTTCTTGTGACTTTTTCACATGTGTCTTCTTTACCTGTGACTTTTCACATGACTCTTTACCTGTAATATTGTTACTTGTAACGTTTTGTTACTTTCTTATCTGTGACATTAAACCTGTGACTTTTTTGCTGTAACTTTTTTCCTGATTCAGTTCAGACATGTTACTAAGGAAATTTTTGGTGTTCATTAAAACAATGCATTGAAAGGAAATCCTCTACTTGAGACTTAAGCTTGCCTAGAATTAAACTTTATTGTAGTGAGCAAAATATGATAATATTACTCTTAACTTTATTGTGCAATATTGTTCAATATTTACTGCTTAAAGCCTGCATGAACAAACGCTCAGAAAAATTAATGAGTTTATTCAAAAAATAAATAAATTCGACTTGTTAGTTACAGCATTATCTTTTTTAATTGTTTATTGAATAGATTGTATAAGTATGGTATTTTTATATATATTTTCTACTTCCACTGTGATTCTTTGTATTATTGTTTATGCTTTTAAGTTCAATGCAAAATTTATCCATGATTCGTCTTAATAAAAACATTGCTTATTATTTTTATTATTATTATTATTATTATTATTATTATTATTATTATTATTATTATTATTATTATTATTATTATTAGTTATATTATTATTATTATTATTATTATTATTATTATTATTATCATTATTATTATTATTATTATTATTATTATTATTATTATTATTATTATTATTATTATTATTATTATTATTATTATTATTATCAGTGTAAAATCTTGTTTCCAAACATATTTACCTTCCGAGAGTATTCGGGAAGATCTTTCAATAGACTTGATATATTATGTGATTAGAGGTGAAAACATTACTATAAGTAATGGGATATGGTCTCTCTCTCTCTCTCTCTCTCTCTCTCTCTCTCTCTCTCTCTCTCTCTCTCTCTCTCTCTCTCTCTCTCTCTCTCTCTCTCTCTCTCTCTCTCTCTCTCTCTCTCTCTCTCTCTCTCTCTTACCCTTTGTGTGTGTGTGTGTGTTTGGGTTTCTGTGTGTATGTGTGTGTGTGTTCTTCTTCTTCTCCTCCTCCTTCTTCTCCTCCTTCCTCTTCTCCTCCTCCTCTTCCCCTTTTTTTTCTCCTCTTCCTCCTCATACTCCTCCTCCTCTTCCTCCTTTATGTTGAATGCTTAGAAGAATCAAATTCTTTTAATGGAGTCCTGCTTCTGTGTCCCTCTCCTTCCTTTTCCTATGAAAAGGCTTTGGAGCCTCCTTCTCCCCCCCTTTCCCCTCTACTCTTTCCAAGCCTTTATTCTAATTGAACCCGCTGGACTCTCTATATACTGTATAGATAGATACTTCTTCTTCTTCTTCTTCTTCTTCTTCTTCTTCTTCTTCTTCTTCCGCAACCTCTTCCTTCTCCTATTCCTTATTCTTTCTTCTCTCTCATCTAAGCCGACATCTTTCCTCAGAATTTTTTTTTAAGTTTTGAAGAATGAATTTTGATTAATATACTGTATTTATATTTTGCATGAAAACAGGAATTACAGTATCAGCATCAACAGCCATAATAATAATAATAATAATCATAATCATAATATTAATAATAATAATAATAATAATAATAATAATAATAATAATAATAATAATAATAATAATAATAATAATAATGATGATGATAAAAATAATAATAATAATAATAATAATAATAATAATAATAATAATAATAATAATAATAATAATAATAATAATAATAATAATAATAATGCTAGAAGTCTTTCGACTACTATAGAAATATATTTAGAATACCCCTCATCCCACCTTCCATCCCAGTACGGTGGGACTACCCTAAAAATCCCCTCTTGGAAGACCAGAACCCCAACCCTGAGCCCCATCTCCCTAACCTTCGCCTCCCTCATTCTTACCCTCAAACCTCCAACCCATCACCTCCTCACCCAATCCCCTTCAACCCCATCCATAGAACAGGTTTAAATTTTACATTTACTTTTTTCAAAGGATTTTGTTGTTGTTACTATTATTACTATACATCAAAACCGTGTATTTTGAATACACATAAACCTTGTTATATTTTAATGAAATTGTTCCTTAAGGTTAGTGTATATGGCTCAAGTTGTGTATGTGTGGTTTTTTTTTATTAAATTGATTTTCACATTTGTGGTTGTTACTGAGGAAGGGTCGACAAATGTTATATATATATATATATATATATATATATATATATATATATATATATATATATATATATATATATATATATATATATATATATATATATATAAACAATTATTCCCGAAATGCGCGTAAATTGAATCACATTATTTCTCCTTAGCATATGATTTTGTGACTTTAGCAAGAGACAATATTATGTCTGTGGGTTTGTCATCCTATTTCTTAATCTTAATTTGAGAAAATTGTTGCTTTCCTCGTTTTCTGTGCTTGTATCACTCTAAAACGTCTTGCGAGATGACCTCTGCAACGATGTCTTCGAAGACAACCTGCAAAGAACGATACAAACAGATTAAGAAATGGGATGGAAAACCCACAGACATAATATTGTCTCTTGTTGAATTCACAAAATCCTATTCTGAGGAGAACTAACAATATATATATATATATATATATATATATATATATATATATATATATATATATATATATATATATATATATATATATATATATATATATATATATATATATATATATATATATATATATATATATATATATATATATATATATATATATATATATATATATATATATATATATATATATATATATATATATATTTAAATATATATATATATATATATATATATATATATATATATATATATATATATATATATATATATATATATATATATATATATATATATATATATATACATGCATATATATATATATATACATGCATATATATATATATATATATATATATATATATATATATATATATATATATATATATATATATATATATATATATATATATATATATATATATATAAGACTCATTCCCCTATGAACACTGAGGTAAATACAACCAGAGTAC
Organism: Halocaridina rubra; assembly: GCA_037179515.1. Lineage (NCBI taxonomy): Eukaryota > Metazoa > Arthropoda > Malacostraca > Decapoda > Atyidae > Halocaridina > Halocaridina rubra. Next base: position 125,388 of record JAXCGZ010001999.1, on the reverse strand, counting down.
TGTTGAATGTCTTTTGCAATTACTTCTTAAGGTGCTTTTAATTTCATAGTAATAATAATAATAATAATAATAATAATAATAATAATAATAATAATAATAATAATAATAATAATAATAATAATAATAATAATAAAAATAGTAACAATAATAATAATAATAATAATAATAATAATAATAATAATAATAATAATAATAATAATAATAATAATAATAATAATAATAATAATAATAATAATAACAATAATAATAATAATAATAACAATAATAATAATAATAATAATAATGATAATATATAATAATAATAATAATAATAATAATAATAATAATAATAATCTTCTTCTTCATCTACATCTTTTTCCCACTTTTATGTGGGGTCGATGTTTCTGGCCAGTACAGATCTTTCTCTTTTTCCCACTTTTATGTGGGCTCGAGTTATCTGTACTGGCCATATTTTGGTTTTGGCAAAAGTTTTATGGCCGGATGCCCTTCCTGCCGCCAACCCTCCCCATTTACCCGGGCTTGGGACCGGCACCAAGTGGAGGCTGGCTTGCCCCCCTCAGTGGCTGGGTTAATAATAATAATAATAATAATAATAATAATAATAATAATAATAATAATGATAATAATAATAATAATAATAATAATAATAATAATAATAATAATAATAATAATAATAATAATAATAATAATAATAATAAAGAGAAGAAGAAGTAATAGTAGTAGTAGTAGTAGTAGTAGTAGTAGTAGTAGTAGTAGTAGTAGAAGAAGAAGAAGAAGAAGAAGAAGATGGCATGAAAATAAATAACTAATTATACTCCTCGCTTTATAATTCTTAATTCTAATAACTAATCGAAAAGTATCACAATTCACTGTTGCCAGAGAATTACATCTTTTCCCACATTTATGTGGGGTCGACATTTCTAACTTTTTATTATTATTATTATTATTATTATTATTATTATTATTATTATTATTATTATTATTATTATTATATTATTATTATTATTATGTTAAGAAGTTTTGTATGAGAAAGTGGTTGTGCCAACTGTGATGTATGGATCAGAGTTATGGGGTATGAAAGTAAGTGAGAGACGGAAACTAAATGTGATTACCTAATTGTGATTACCTAATTGTGTTTACGGGAAAGAGCCCAAAGCTCGTATCTTCCCGTCTCCTCATCGGTTCCATTTTATCCTTAGTGATACTTATCATACCTGTCCTTAAAACTATGGATTGAGATAGCATTAACTACCTCCTCGCTTAGCGAATTCCAATTATCAACTACTCTTACACTGAAAAAGTATTTCCTTACATCCTGCAAAGAAGTTTTCTTACCAAGCTTCAAACTATGACCTCTAGTTCTAGAGCCAGCCATATCAAAATATCGATCCCTATCCACTCTATCATAACCATGAAGGAATTTAAAGACTGTCACCATATCCCCCCTCACTCTTCTAGCTTCGAGTGATGGTAAGTCTAATTCCCTCAGCCTCTCATCATAACTGAGATTGCGTATTTCTGGCACCAGTTTCGTGGCATGTCTTTGAACTTTTTCAAGCTTAGCTATGTGCTTTTTCAAGTGCGGATTCCAAAAGGGGGCTGCATATTCGAGTTTTGGCCTCACATAGGTTACATAAATATTTTTGAACATTTCCTTGTCCATGTGCCTGAAGGCTACCCTTACATTTGATAAGAATGCATATGCTGCCCTTACTATGCCATTTATATGTATTTCTGGAGACAAATCTGCCAGTATGTTTACTCCTAGATCTCTCTCATTTTCTGTCTCTTGAAGTTGTACTCCAGCCACCGAGTAGTCAAGCTTGGGCCTTCTTGCACTTGTACCCATTCTCATTACCTTACATTTTGAAGTATTGAATTTCATTAGCCACTTTTCTGACCACTCATGCAGATTATTTAGATCCTCCTGAAGTTCTCTACCATTATTCTCGTTTTTTACTTTCTTCACAATCTTTGCATCATCTGCAAACATATTCATGAATGAATTTACAGACTCTGGTAGGTCATTTACATATACAAGGAACAAAAGTGGCCCTAAAACTGAACCCTGTGGAACTCCACTACTAACTCTTCTCCATTCAGACACTGAGTGTCTTACTCTAACCCTCTGTTCCCTTCCTTCTAAGTAAGTTTTTATCCATTCCAAAACATTTCCACCTATTCTAGCCATTGATTGCAGCTTCCTAATAAGTCTCCCATGTGGAACAGTGTCAAACGCTTTCTGGAAGTCTAGGAATATGCAATCTGCCCAGCCCTCTCTTTCCTGTAAGATTTGGCTTACCTCATCATAAAATTCTAATAAGTTTGTTACTGTTGATCTACCTTCTCTGAAGCCATGTTGCCTCACTGACAAAAAGTTGAAGGATTCCAAGTGAAGAGAGATATGTTTCCTTAGTAGTTTCTCCATAACTTTGTAAACTATCCTGGTCAAGGAAACTGGTCTATAGTTCAGAGCCGTATCCCTCCTTCCCTTTTTGAAGATAAGTATCACATTTGCTTGTTTCCAGCATCTTGGAATCTCCCCCGACTCCAGTGACTCCTTAAATATGATACTTAGTGCCACTGATATTGTGTTTGTGCATTTTTTAAGCACATGAGGGGATATGTCATCAGGACCTGTAGCTTTATGAACATCTAAATCCATCAGCGCTTTGCATACCTCTGTGGCTGTAAGGTTGATGTTCTCTAATACCGGCCCTTGAGCTTCTATCACTGCAATCTGAGGGGGTGGGGTATTTTCTACTGTAAATACTGACTGAAACTCCTTGTCCAATCTTTGCAGATCTCTTCATCCGTCTCAGTGATGCTTCCATCCGCTCTCTTTAGCCTTAAAACCTGTTCTTTTACCTTCAGTTTTCCTCTGATAAAGCTGTGGAAAAGCTTGGGATTTTCTTTAGCCTTCCTGGTGATGTCCCTCTCATAGTCTCTCTCTGCCTCTCTCCTTTTACTTAGGTAGTCATTTCTTGCTCTTTTGTAGGTTTGCCAGGCATTTATGTTTTTTCTCCTCCTATACCTTTTCCAGCATTTGTCTCTCCACTCCTTAGCTCTTTTACACCCATTATCGAACCATTTCTCTCTGGCATGAATTACACCTACTTTGGTGACAGGTATGCAGCAATCTACTATCTTCCCATATTTCTCACAAAAGATGTCATACATTTCTTGTACAGATTTGTTGTAAAATAAGGTTCTCCAGTCAATAACTGCAAAAAGCTCATTCATTTTGATGTAATCTCCTTTCCGATAGTTCCTCCTCATGTCCTCAGTGCCTCTACTCTCAGGAAGAATATCTTCAATGATATACTCCATCAACAACACACAGTGGTCACTCTTTCCAATTGGTGGTTCATACTCAATTTTTTCAATATCCAACACATTATCTGTGAACACTAGATCAAGTAGTGATGGCTCATCCCCACCCCTGGCTCTTGTTGGTTCCATTACATGTTGGTGTAGGAAATTCCCTTGTTCGCAATCTAGGAATCTTGCCCCGAATGAGTCCTCACCACTGTGTGGGTCAAGATTTATCCAATCTATCTCTTTATGATTAAAGTCTCCCATAATCAAAATCCTACATTTTTTTTCCCGTGCCATGTTAACAACTGAGTTTATGACTTCAATAGTACCTATATGACTTTCCTCATAAACTTCAAGCCTATTTTGGTTCCTTGGTGGGTTGTATACAACAGTTATTATAATGCTCTCTGACCCAGTATTTATGCGAGCAACAAGAAATTCCTTGAACTCACTTTCTATAGCCAAGTTTATTTCTTCGACTTGAATCCTTTCACTTATGAGCAGTGCTATCCCTCCACCAGTCCTCTCAGATCTTTCAACCCTTAGTATTCTGAAGCCCTTAGGAAAAACTGTGACACTGTTTATGTCCTCACTCAACTTAGTCTCTGTAATTGCTACTATATCTGCCTTACTGTTGTGAATCATATCTTTTAATTCTACTGCCTTACCAGCTAATCCATCAGCATTTGTGTATAACAATCTTAATGAGGCCCCATCCCCTGATCTTCTGTCATTATCTTCTTTATCTCCCCTTTGTCTGGAAGAACTCTGTAATGAAAATTTTTCTTCTCTTCTTCATTACTTTCATCATTTAACCTTCTTGCCTCTTGCAACAAGTTTTTGATCTTTCCCATCTCTTCCTGTGTTCTGTATCGTCTAATGAACACTTCCTTGAATTCTTGAAGGTCTTTTAGACTTTTTTTTCTCAACAATATTTCCCTACATGTTTCCCCTCTCTCAAAGGTTACTTTTGTTGGTCTCGGCTTTCCTTCCCTCGAATATTTACCTAGTTGGTGTATGTTTGCAATATCCTCAGGACCACATACTACTCCAAGCTTTCTTATCAGGTCTACAACCCTAGCTTTATTTTCTTCAAGTCTCCCCTGCCATGTTGGCTCCTGGGATTCGCTTATGCCTGAGATTACCACTGTCTTCTCCTTATCAAGTGCCTGTCTGATGAGTGGGTTTGCCCTTTCCATCACAACGTCTTTCATTTTTTCGATTACTGTCTCTTTATAGTCAACTGTTTGTATGTTTTCCAGTGCCACCACCTTTACAGCCTCTTTTACTGCCACATTCCCCTTTAGTGCATCAGCAAAGGAAGTTTTCATGGCATCATTTTCCATATTCAGCTCCTGGAACTCTTTTCTGAACTGTTCAATGTTTTCCTTAATCTGGACATTCCATGCATGTTTGAGATGAAATGCCTGAGGAGTATGATTGGTGTATCTCGATTGGATAGGGTTAGGAATGAAGTGGTGAGAGCAAGAACGGGTGTGAGGAGAGAAATTGCAGCCAGAGTAGATATGACTGTTCTGAGATGGTTTGGCCTTGTGGAAAGGATGGATGATGAAAGGCTGCTGAAAAAGGTGATGAATGCGAGAGTTGATGGGAGAAATGCTAGATGGAGGCCTAGGTTTGGATGGATGGATGGAGTAAGGAGAGCCCTGAATGATAGGAGGATGGATGTGAGGGAAGCAAGCGAGCGTGCTAGGAATAGGAATGAGTGGAGAGCGATTGTGACGCGGCTCTGATGGGCATCTGCTGTTACCACGGGGCTGCATCTTACAGAGATAGCCCTGTGGTAGGGGCAGTAGGAAGAGCTGGCATTTGTGAAGCGACACAGGTTGTGGAAGAACCGGGAGGATGGGCTGTGGCACTCCAGCAGTGCCATCTGAAAGGTCGCTAGCTCCCTCGTCATTGCCCATAGAGCAAAGTAATCCCCCTATTTGTTTTCCTTTCTTGATGTCGGCTACCCCCCAATTAAAGGGGGAAACAGCCAAGGTATATGTATGTATGTATTATTAATACATACAAGTAAAGTCACCCACATCCCTTTTATGGAGGTTGGTTGGGTCAAAGTACGCGCTCATTCATCAGAAACCCAAATCGGTTCTAGGACAATTCACCGTAAAGACAAATCGCCGTAAGGACAATTCGCCGTACTAACCTAACCTATAAATGTCCCTGCGGCGGTATATTTGTCCTACGGCGAATTGTCCGGACACGACCCAAACTCCCCTATTAGACCCAACTTACCTCCTTAGAGCCCGTCCACTCTGCTTTGGGTAATCCACAGTGTAAGTGGGCAAAGATATCTTGCTGTCTTAATAACTTTCTGCATAAAACTTAAATTAATTTTCTAGAATCTAGAACTATGCAACCGGTATTAATATTTGGAAACATTACTAAATTTATATTAAAGCATCATTATTTTTAAAAACTCGGGACCGCGTCAGCGCAGTGGTTAGAATACGCGATTCAGAAAGTGACTGACCTGCTATTAAACTCACCGCGAGGCGCTAAGAAGGACATCTAGCCTGCATTTCGCAGTTCTAATCTGTGTCCACCCCAATAATGGGGATGAATTTAGACCCATAAAATGACAAGACATCTACAAATAAAAATTATGATTATGCATTATTAAATACTGTAACATGGAAATAAATTAGTTTATTTTGCTCTAATTAGTAACAAATTTTTCATTTTGACTTCAAATCTAGCGCCAATTCTCCTTCAAGTCTCATTGATACCTAATGGAAGTTGAACCCACTCCCGGCGGTAAATTTTCATTTTGAAAAAAAATATATGTTTTGTTATTAACTCTCTACTTTATGTAATATATAAAGTAAATATAACATTCAGAGTATAAGCAAAACCGATATTAAAGTGTGCAAAAGTTGAAAAAGAAATGGTTGAAAGTCAGTTATGATTGGAATTCGAGATTGAAGCCGGTTTTGAACATGGGTCGAATCCCTGACACTTGGAGCAATTTAGAAGTTTACTGTCGATCGACTTGGCCCTTAGTCGAGTGGGATTCAATGTTTTTGTTGTTTTACCCGGTTTGCGTCGATTTTGTTTAAATAGGTTTTGCCAGAGGTTCATGAGGTGACCAAGCTTTGTGTCCTTGACCTCCTGGAGGAGGAGGAAGATCTAACAAACACATTTCCTGTGGGTGCCGCAGATGATGTTACTCGTGGATCTATAGTGAAGCTGTGAGAGAGATTTCAAAATTAAAAAAGTGCCGAAATTTTCCGTAAGCTTCTGGTAATCTCTAAAGCATACATTGGTGTTTTAATAGGCCATTTTGTAATAGTGGATATAATTTTATTTGGTTGATATTCGTTTCATGCACCCCGCCATAACTCGAAGGGGGGATTATTCTCTCACAATAATAAAACCGCATTTTTCTGATAGTTATCGTTGTGAAATAAACGAAACTGAATCCATTTCTGGCGCAAAAAAAAACATTTTTTGGTGCGTACCAAACCTAAACTTAACCAGGGGAATGCGTCTGACCAAACCAGGGACTTTGCCCCCGGACCCCCTTAGGGTTATATTTTTATTCACCTGGGGGCTACGATCCCCGAACTCCCTTAGGGTTATATTTACAATAACCTGGGGGCTACGCTCCCGGACCCCCTAAGGGGAACAGTGTTTTTTGCGCTAAAAATGGAGTTCAGATTCGTTTATTTCACATCGAAAACTATCAGAAAAATGCGATTTTATTATTGTAAGAGAATGATTTATATATATATATATATATATATATATATATATATATATATATATATATATATATATATATATATATATATATATATATATATATATAAAGAAATCACACAATAAAGGCAAAGATTGGTTTTATGCACCCCTCCCGAACTCGTGTTTATACCTCATCTAACAGTAATTTTTTTGACACATGACCAAAATAGACGTCATGGAAAACTGTTACTACTGAAGTCATACAAATATATTTTTGGTTGATTCTTACATATATTTGGCCTCATGCCTCCTTGCAAGGGGCGTGGCCGAGCCAAGAAACAAGAGTCACCACGATCCACACATACCTCAACTATTACTCTTAGCTCCTTGGGGGAAAAGGGGTTGCCATGATTTCCCCCCTTCCACCCTGCTTGGGTCCCCCACAAGGTAGGCAGGCAAGGCTAATCTACATAAAGGTAAACCAGCCATAGCTGGTTTAACCCCCTTCTTCATAACATGGCAACTCCGCTCACACGCTTCCATCACAGTTCACTGAGCTAGCTTGTGCAAGAAATCCCTTTGGCCCCTGTCACATATACACAGTCTTCATCCACTCATTCTTATCTCCTACATGCTCTTCCCTGCTCCACCGACATTCCACTTACATTCAGTGCCCTTTTCACGCCATCCGTCCATCTCATTCTAAGTCTTTCTCTTGGCCTAACTCCAGTCACTTCTGCACTCAACACTCTCTTCTCCATTTGTTTTTCACTCATCCTTTCCATGCGTCTAAATCAACTCAGAACTGTCTGATGCTTCCTATCAACACCCATTCTCTGCCTGACATTCTCATTTCTTACTCTATTAATTCTAGATACACCAGTCATACTTTTCAAACACCTCATCACCATTACATTCAACTTATTCATTTCATCCTCTCTTGCTTTCCAAGTCTCTTCTCCATAAAATGCTGTTGGCACAATCTCACCATATATCCTTCTCTGCACTCATTCCCAAATACCTATTTCTCATTACACTTCAACCCACCTAGACATTTCTCACTTCCTTCACTCTATGACTTTCCTTTGCATCCACTTCGTCCACTTTTTGATACATACAACCTCAGATACTTGAAATTTTCAACTTCTTCAAGCAACTCCCCATTCACTTATGCATTCATTCTGCAAACACTAACACTCCTCGTGCATCTCATGACTACTTTTACCAATATTTACCTGCAACATCCTTCTTTCGCTCACCCTAACAAACTCGGTCACCAAATAATTCATTTCATTCTCAGTATCAGCCACCAGGACAGTGTCATCAGCAAATAGCAAATGATTCAATTTCCACAACCTTCCACACTCACCCACTAGTTTCAAGCATCTGTCTAATACCCTTTCATTTTCTTCCCTTACCACTCCATCCATATAGCCTACACAAACAACCATGGCAACAATTACACAACCCTTCATTCACCTCAAACCAATCACTCATACCATTCGTCTCTCGCATCTCCTCTAATATTCATGTAGAAACTCTTGATCATAAAATTTCCACTTATTCCATACTGTCGAACACACCACAACGCCTCTCTATCAACTCTGTCGTACGCTATCTTAAAGTCCAGAAAACCCCTAATAGTGTCCCAACCTTTCTCAAAAATCTTTTCACACATTTGTGTCTTACCACAAACACCTGATCCACACATCCTCTTTCTCTCCTGAACCCACACTATTCTTCCCCAGTCAGGCTCTCAGATACCTTTCCTAATTCTCTCAATTAACGCACTTCCTTATACCTTACCAATTACACTCAAACTAATTCCTATAAAACTACTACACTCATTCTTATCTCCTTTCCCTTTATAAAGTGGAACTACACATGCACTCCTCCAGTCTATTGGGACCCTAGCTTTCCTGAAAATACTCTCAACAACCTAACCATCTGCTGTATGCTACTAATGCATGATGACACCCACATATCCCTGATGCTTTACCTGCTCTTAATACCAAATGTACCTAAATTTTTTTCTCATTACCTAAGTTTGGCATTATCCATTCATTCCCACAGCCACAATCTCTACCTTTATCATCTTCCTCATGTAGCAGTTCCTTGAATTACTTGGCCCATCTCTCGCTCACCTTTATATCGTCTACTAGCAATTGCCAATCTGCTCCTTTCCCTTCCTTCTCCACCAGACTCACCTTTCCTCACTTTATTCACTTCCTTCCAAAACATCATTTTATTCCTTTCAAAATTCTCGGACAGGCATCTACTCCACCTTACATCTGCTGTTACCTTTGCTTCCCTCACCACGCGCTTCACTAACCTCTTCTAAGTACATTACCTATCATCTGCCTCTACATTACCTACCTGCATCCATACCTCAAATGCCTGCTTCCTTTCAGCCACTGCTGCACTCACCTGCTCATTCCACCATTCACTACCTTTCCCTTTACTGCCACTAGTTAGTCTCTTTCTGCACACTGCACATTCTTCTTCCACTTTCTATTTCACTACATTCCACACATTCCTCAGATTAGCCTCATACTGTACTTAGTCTGGCTAGTACAGTGGTAACGCGCTGGCTTCGCATTCATGAGGTCGAAAGATCGGTTCCCGTCCAAGACCGAGAGTTTAAGCTGTTTACTGGCAGGAACTGCTGTGGGTGGACACCACAGTGGGGGGTTGGGGCTTACCCTGGCTGACGAATACCCATTGTATTGAAATGGAAATAAAGTATTATTATTATTATTATTATTATTCAGTTCACTCACTTTTAGCACCTCTTTTCCTCTCGCTTCTTCTCTAACTCCACTTTTCTCCCACTCTCACTCTACCTGCCACCAAGTAATGATCAGATATTCCACTACTAGCACCTCTCAGTACATTCATTTCCAGTATTCTTCTAATCACCCTCCTATCCACCACAACATAATTCATTAATGCTCTGTCAGCTACTCTACCATTATCTACTCGGACCCATGCATACTTGTGCACATCCTTATTATTAAATATAGTATTGGCATATCTCTCTCAATACACATTTCTATCATTCTCTCTCCACTCATTCGTACCAGGTACTCCATACTTCCCAATCACACCATCTACTGGCTCATTCCCTACTCTAGCATTCAAATCTCCCATCAACACCACATTTTTATTCATTTCAAAAACACTCATACACTTCTTCAATTTCATCCAAAATTGTGCTTTTCCTTCCTTACTTTACCTTCCAGGACCATATGCGCTCACAAACGCCCAAACCTTGCATCCCAGTCTCATTTTGGTCACTTTTCTTCGAGATGATTGATTATTACAGATAACCAAAAACAGAGAGGGGCTGCTGGTTACTTGAGAAATGTGAGATACCACCATTTCTCAAGTGAACCCCATTTATTTTTGGAGTAAAGTATTTTTTTTTTTTTTTTTCTTATAGATGTCTATGTTTTGGATTAACCTGATTATTGGTTTTCCTGGAGATCACTATTTTTTGTTAGGAGCAAAGTTGGTGGGCAGTGGTGGGTAAATAAACATAACTAATATAACCTAACTTAACTCAAAATTGTAGGCTAGCATATCTTAACAGGGTGACTCCGGGTGTTTATAGAGTAGCTCGGCACATTTTGGGAACTGGTAGTAACACTGATCTCTCTGATAGGCTATAGAAGCAGTGCATAAAACGAATCTTAACCCTTTTTCCTTCTATGATTAGGAATTCAGTATTTGAATTTTGAAATTTACTAATAACATTGCCTACGTCTACCCCCATAATAGCAATTGACAGTGACACAAAAAATGGCTGACAGCGGCAACCACCACTGTATATATTATAATCATCAGAGATAGCTAGGTTCTTGCTTTCTATGTAGTGCGTTCTGGTGTTTTGTGCTTATTATATAGTGTATTCTGGTGTTTTTTGCTTATGTGGTGTGCTCTGGTGTTTTAAGGCTCTTGTTACTCAATTGTATTTAGTGTTACAAGTTTTATTTTATTTCCTTGTCTTTGGCAGAATATCATGGCTTCTGATTCCCTTCCTACTCCAAATGCTTCAGAATGCAACCCTTTAGAAAATGGCACTCAGAAAGAGGATACACCTGAGACGCTTCGCGAGAAAAAGCTGAGTGCCAAACTCCAGAGGCTTAAATGGAAACGCACTTTACAACAGCAACGATTATTTGGGTCTTCAGGTTCGTTGATTATTCACTCTTTGATGAAAGATAAATGAAAATATGCATTTTCATTTTTTTCATATTTTATATATACAGACACTCCCCAGATTACAAAACAGTTAGGTTCCAGAAGTGTGTATATAAGTACAATTGTTCGTAAGTTGTTGTAGGTAAAAATATGCACTTTACAGTGTCATACATATGCAGTTCTGTACAATATTTAGGCTAAAGAAACGTTACTACTACATAAGACATTAAGTATATAGTATTAATGAAGTAATAATATTGTAATAATACAGTACAGTAATATATACTTTAATACATGAGTAGATAATGGGTAGGTTTTTGTTCATGTCTGTGAATGTTCATAACTCGTTTGTTGGTAAGTAGGGGAGCTTCTATATACAGTATGTATATATATATATATATATATATATATATATATATATATATATATATATATATATATATATATATATATATATATATATATATTATATATATATATATTATATATTATATATTATATATTATATATTATATATATATATATATATATATATATATATATATATATATATATATATATATATATATATATATATATATATATATATATATATATATATATATATATATATATATATATATATATATATATATATATATATATATATATATATATATATATATATATATATATATATATATATATATATATTAATAACAGCACCCAAGTGTAAATTTTTATGAACGTGATATGAAGAGAATTGAAAAAAAGCCTTAAAAACAAACATCAAACAAACTTTCAATATAATATCGTCAAGGTAGGAGCGTGTAGAGAATATATATATTTCATGTAATTTTCCCATGTAAAGTACGATACACGTTTTCTTTTTAAGGAATTGTATACGTTTTCTTTTTGTCTCAGTTGAATTTGTTTACGTTAAGATTTCGTGCACCATGGTCAATATGTAAAGAAGATAGAATAATGTTTAGAACCAAGGAATATTAATAATACTATAATCTTTATAATTAGATAAACCCCAAATATGGTGAGTACATAAATATATTATGAGTAAGATATTGTTCCTGAATAGTGATAAGCATCAGCTGATACAGAAGGGGCAAAATGTTTTGGTTAGAGGTTTGTTTTCCTGCATCCTCCTCCTCTTCTACCGCTTAATGCGATCGAATATTATGAAGAGAATTGAAAAAAAGCATTAAGAACAAGCAGCAAACAAACTTGCGATATAATATCGTCAGGGAAATAGCGTGCGGGGGTGCTTCATCTGATATAGAGGCAGCAAAACGTTTGCACACTGTGCTCAAAAATAGCATATACCCAGAAAATCTGTGATATAAACTACATATGCTTGCCAAAAAAATCCGCGATGCACTGAATTCTTGGAAGGTGAATCGCAATATAGCAAGGGATTACTGCATGTATAAATTATATATATATACATACACCTAGTTCTCAGAATGAAACTTAGATGGGTTTTCAGAAGGGTCGGGTAAATGGAAAATCGCGTGAAAAAACAAGTTATTTTCCATAGGAAACAATGATAAAGGGCATAGATACGTTCCAAACCTTACATAGACACACCATGCTAAAGATATAAGATAAGTAAAAAACATATTTTATTACTACATAGCAAAGCAGAAAGCCCTGTATCTATTTTTAAGAGTATACAAAAGATATTCATATTCACTTTACAGCTAGAAATTAACATACATTACTATACTTTACTCTAATATGCAGTGGGCAACAGTTATACAGTGCACTGAGACATGCATGCTGGCAGTGAGCAAGTAACTTATGTGGTAGAAGAGGAGGAGGATGCAGGAGAATGAACCTCTATCTGCAAATGTATACAAAGATAAAATAAGAATTATAAATAACCAAAGCAAGACTAAAAAACGAAAAAAAAAAATAAATTTGCAATGCCTAAATCTACCATATGACATTAAAAAACTTCATATACATTCTCTAGAGAGGCACAGAGTTAGGGGGGATACGATTGAGGTGTATAAAAGGTTTAATGGGATTAACAAGGGTGATATTAATAAAGTTTTAAAAATTCATCATCAAACCAGAACTCGTAATGGGTAATGGATTTAATCTTGATAAATTTAGGTTCAGAAGGGAAATTGGTGAAAATTGGCTTGGTAATACTGTAGAGTATTCCTAGTAGGATAATAAATGCCAATACCTATTTTTTTTCTTTATTTTTAATTTTTTTTTAGTATAGGAGGGGATTAAGGATATAAGGGAATTGGAGGGAAAAGCACAAAAATTAGATAGACATATGACAGAGGTAGGGTGGGTGTATATATAATGTATAGTGATGATGATCTTTTCTTATCGTAATCCTCTTTGTACTGGTGGAAGAAGCCTCCGCGGGCGCTTATTTACTATATTATTATTATTATTATTTTTTAAATATAGTAAATAAGTGCCCGCGGAGGCTTCTTCCACCAGTACAAAGAGGATTACGATAAGAAAAGATCATCATCATTATACCCACCCTAATGGGTAGAACAGAATGTTGGAGAGAGAGATCTTTAATTAACTCTTGTTCATTCAACCAAAATTACATTATTTATTGTAAAAATAATGGTTTAATTACAAATTCGTAATAATAATAATCTCCACAATCATCATCAAAGGAAAATTATTGTTAAAAATAATTATAATAATAATAAGATCTAAGGAGAATTTTTGGAATAGACATCATGAGAGTAATGCAGAGGTATATTAAAACCCAGCATAGAGCTGGATATTCATTACACATCTTTTATAATCCTTTCACATCTGACAGGTCATTACACTCTCCATCTGTTTCTCTTTACAGCCTGATAAAGGCTGTTTTATTTTATAATTTTTTGGTCCATGCTGGTGTCACAATAATTTTTTTTTTTTTTTTTTTTTTTTTGGGGGGGGGGGCATTATTCGCAAATTCCGAGTTTTTTACTATTATTTTGGGGGGGCGTTATTGCAATTTCACATATAAAAAAATCGCGTATAAAAGGAACAAGGTGTATATATATATATATATATATATATATATATATATATATATATATATATATATATATATATATATATATATATATATATATATATATATATATATATATATATATATATATATATATATATATATATATCACAGGTATACCTCGGCTTAAGTCGTTCTCGATTATACATCGGTTTTCAAAAAAATATATGGAACAATTAAAAAAATAAATAAAGTTTGTCATTATAATCAACTTTACGTCTGTCCGGTACAAATATTGGAATCATAATATCACTAGAAAATCATTAAAAGCACATGAAATCATGTTACTGTACAATAAATAAAAATAAAAGTGCATAAAATCATGTTATTGTACAATAAATAAGAATAACAGCATATAAAATCTTATAAAAATACATACAGTAGTTCCAATATCTACCGTTAGGCATCATCACTCGTCATAATAATAATAGTAATAATATTAATAATAATAATAATAATAATGATGATGATGATAATAATAATAATAATAAGAAGAATGCAGCAGGCATTTGCATTTATCGAAAAGGACTTTCTTTGTTTGAGGATATGGATCCCATTGCTATAAATAAAAACAAGAGCACATAAAATCATGTTATTGTACAATAAATAAGAATAAAAGCATATAAAATCTTATTAAAATACGTACAGCAGTTCCAATATCTACCGTTAGGCATCGTCACTTGTCATTCCCGCAAAGCCGCTATTGTTTTGAATTGATTAGTTTATGCATGGTATATGTTTGTTTATCGGCTACTCTTATTCTCATTCATTTGTGACCTTATATTTTGCCCCCAGGGCACTTAGTTGAAAAAAAGCATTAAGAACAAACAGCAAAGTTATTTTTAATATAATATTTTCAGGGAAATAGTGTGTGAGGGTGCATCAGCTGATACGGAAGTAGCAAAACGTTTCCCGATAGAGGTTCGTTCATAGGTGCCAGGCACGGAAATTTCCTTGCTTTAGGGAAATTCAGGTGGGGTACAGGGAAACAGGAAAGAAATTTGAAAATTCACTAAAACTGAAATTTAGGGGAAATCCAAAAAAGAAAGAGCGAAAATCTAGGGAGATTCTGGAGAACTAGCTATTTTTATTCTAATTCTTTATATTTTTACTCTGTGTGGTAATTGAGATGAAGAAATTGAAATCTATATAGCCTTGTATATGTATCTATAACGGGGATATTTTGAGCCAAATATATATATCTTAAAATGTACCATACATTTGAAAATAAAAACATCCTCTTTATCTGGCAACACTGGCCACCATGCTAAGCCTGTTGCCAACAGCATAATAGAGTTCATTAGTTTGTTTACTGTACATAAATTTAAAAATAAAGATACTACCTGCCCAACATGTGAACAATGTGAAGAGAGCCTGGAGCATTTTCTACTATTTTGTGAAGCATATGCACAAATAAGAACAGAATATAGTGTTTTAGCACAACCATATGTAGAAAAGAAACTTGAAATAATTGCTGGTATATTGTTATTTAGATATTGTAGTGAAAAAGACTTCAATGTAAGAAAAAAAATTATAAAAAGAATTTGTAGAAAAAGAAATCAAATAAGTAAAACTGCACAAACAATTTAGCAAAGCAAAACCAAGACTTTGGAGCCATTGCAAAAGGCATATCCCACCCAACTATACTACTACTGTAATCTGTATATCTAGGCTAGCCTAGAGACAAGCTAATTCGATTTAAGTCGTTTTTCGACTTAAGTCGTCTCTCCTGGAACCAATTAACGACGTTAGGTGAGGTATTCCTGTATATATATATATATATATATATATATATATATATATATATATATATATATATATATATATATATATATATATATATATATATATATATCTACACCCAGTTCTTGGAATAACGCTAAGATAGGTTCTCAGAAGTGACGTGTAGTGTAAAAATCGCGTAATGTAGCAAGTCATTTTCCATAAGAAACAATGATAATGGGCATATATACTTTTCACAACCGTACATAGACACACTATGCCAAAGATATTAGATAAGTAAAACATATTTTCCATAAGAAACAATGATAATGGGCATAGATACTTTTCACAACCGTACATAGACATACTATGCCAAGGATATAAGTAAAACATATTTTATAAGTACATAAAACAAATAGTTAAGAGTATAAAAGATATTCAGATTTACTGTACAGTGAGCAAATTTATATACTCTATTATGAGGTGGCCAACAGGCATACACTGGGACGTAAAGATAAGATTAAAAAAAAAAAAGAACCATAGCAAGACTAAAAAAAAAAAAAATTTCATTATGCAATACCTGAATGTAAAACACATTCTACTCACTCTATATACGGTGAGCAACAGGCATGGGTGAGCGTATTGGCGATGAGCACTTGATATAAACGGTAGGAGAAGAGGAGAATGAACCCCTATCTGCAAACGTAAAAAACAATTAACAAAAGCAAGCCTAGAAAACTAATTTTTTCATTATGCAACGCCTGAATTACAGTAATGATGTAAATAAAAAATATACACGTTATATTTACTCTATATACGGTGAGCAATAGACGACGAGCAGGTGATATAAGTGGTAGGAGAAGAAGAGAAAGTGGGAGAGCCAACCCCTAGCTGCAAAAGTAAATAAAGCTAAGATAAAAACAATGAAAAGCAAGACTAGAAAACTAATTTATTTTTATGCAACGACTGAATATAATACTGTAGTATGGTATTAAATATATAACATAAAAAAAATTTA
Organism: Halocaridina rubra; assembly: GCA_037179515.1. NCBI lineage: Eukaryota > Metazoa > Arthropoda > Malacostraca > Decapoda > Atyidae > Halocaridina > Halocaridina rubra. The sequence goes on along the minus strand of JAXCGZ010001999.1, from coordinate 108,382 downwards.
AACATTTACACAGGTATACTCTCTTCGTATACAGTGGGGCTTTTTCCTTGACGATATTATACGGCAAGTTTGTTCGCTGTTTGTTCTTAATGCTCATCTATGTACATAGCATTTTCTGCATTCTCTCCATGATATCCAATCGAGAATATGAAGACTTAAACGAAGTTAAATTAACACCAGCTTTTGCACTTTCCTTTATTTCCGCATTTTCACGGATAGTGCGCAACGTACATTCACTGTGTTGCATCAACAGTTTTATAGCTTCCATACTCTCACCACGCTTATAACGGGCCAACACTTGTAGTTTTACTTCAAGATTTATTGCCTTTCTCGCTCTCTTGGGAGTAGAAGCACATCCACAGTCTTTTCCTGGGCGTTTACTGGCCATGATTGTACAATATATAAATTGTAAAATAAAAAGCTCTGGAAACACAAACACAGTTAGAACAAGCGATATATCCAGGCAGTATGCTGCATAAAGAGACATTGAAGCACATGGTAGCATGACGGGAAAGTGCTTCCGAGGCAGTCTCCTATTTACTAAAATGAAAAAAAAATTAAATTTTTTGCGTGGGCGTTATTCGTGTATTTCGTATTTTTGTATTATTATTATTTTGGGCGTTATTCCAATTTCACGTATTATAACGACGCATAAAAGAACAAGCTGAGTGCATATATATATATATATATATATATATATATATATATATATATATATATATATATATATATATATATATATATATATATATATATATACAGTGTTCCCCCATACCACGGTAGTTCGGTTCCGGGACCCGGCGCGAACCAGGAAATCCGCGGAGTAGGATCAGCCTATATGTACATAGATATTTTAATGTATTTTTACGCTTACACTGTATAAACCCTCCCTGTACTGTTAAAAAAAACACCCTTTACATTATAAATAACAGCAAGCAACGTAATTTTTTATGAAAGTGATAGGAAAACTTACCGTGAATGAGGTGATGATGACTTGACATACATAGGTACAGTATTTTACAATAATTTTTACGTTTACGTAAAATAGCGGCCGACATCCACAAACTTTTTTCCTTCTTTCAACATATCTAAGAGTTTCACTTTATCTACAATGGTTAACATTTTCCTTTGCCGCTTAGGCTCACTACAAGAAGCCTTAGAAGATGAAGGATGCTTGGGAGGCATTGCAAAGGTTAAAATATTCGAGGAAAAAAATCACAAGCAAAACATATGAATAATAATAAGCACAACGTGAACGGCGCACACGAGTGAGGCGAGACAATGGAAGATGGTGGAAGCCTTTGTCCGAAACGCTGATAGCGGTATCGTATTTTACATGTTGCAATACTGTTAGTATTTGTTTTTTACTGTTTTATTATTCTTAGTCTAAGAAATACGTTTTTTTTATCAATAAAATCATGAAACTACTGGAAATATAAATATATATGCTAGCTCACGTAGCTGCGACCCCAATTCATTGTACGCTATCGAACACAAGCAAAACGTTTAATAAGCACAACGTGAACGGCACACACGTGAATTGGACTGAACGAGTCTTTGTCTGAAACGCTGATAGCGGTATCGTATTTTACATGTTGCAATACTGTTAGTATTTATGTTTTTTACTATTTTTTACTGTTTTATTATTCTTAGGCTAATAAATACGTTTTTTATCAATAAAATCATGAAACTACAGGAAATATAAATATATATGCTAGCTCACGTAGCTGCGACCCCAATACATTGTACGCTATCGGACACTATTTCGCATGATGCAATACTGTGAGTTATACTGTACGTACGTATATCTAAATTTATGTTTTTTACTATTTTTTACTGTATTATTCGTAGGCTGGGAAATAATTTTTTTTTATCAATTAGATAATTAAATGTTTGTTTGTTTTTTTTTTCAATAAAAAAATGAAAATACTGAGAATTTTTAGTTTTTTAATATATTAATATTTTTGCATATACCCAAAAAATAAAATAATAATTTTGAAAAAAAGAAAGAAAAAAAAAAAAACCTGGTACAGTGAAAACGTGAACCAAGAAACGCGATCCAGCGGGGGATCACTGTATATATATATATATATATATATATATATATATATATATATATATATATATATATATATATATATATATATATATATATATATATATATATATATGCAGAGGGTCCTCAATTTACAATATCCTCTAGCTATGATTCATTGTGGTTACAGCCTAGCTCCCATACATTAGTTTGCTTATTTTTTTATAATTCTTGGCCTGTATTATGTCTCTCAATCGAAAAGCAGAGTTTTCTGATATCAGTGCTTCCAAGTAAAGGAACACCATCACCATGGAAGTAAAATTAAAGATAGTGGAATGCACAGAAAGGTAGAAACATTACTACTGCATTAGCTTAGTTGCTTATTTAGGTGTATTCCAACTTACACTGAAAGTCGGCTTACATCACATTTCAGTAACAGAACTCTTACGTAAGTCGAGGACTCCCTGTATATATATCTGTGTGTTTTTTTTTTAATTGAGAATGCAATTTAATGTCAAATATAACTAAATATTTAGTTAATCTGGTTTTCCTTTTTTTTTGTTCAGCTGTTGGATTGAATGCTGTATATGAAATAAAACTGCAAAAAGTACGCAGAAACAACAGAGCGCTTGCCCAGGAACTCTCACACCAAAAACAAGAAACACAACAGTGGTAAGAAAAGCAAAACTTAAATAAAATTAATCAAAATAAAATTTGTAGTACTGTGTGGAAGCTTGACAAGCTCTTTGGCTTCATTTTCCTTAGTATGGGTGTGGCAGAGTCAAAGCACACATTCACCAGAAGCCAACACTCCCCAATCACTCTCTAGCTCCTTTGGGGTGAAGGGTTGCCACAGTTCCCCACCTACCACCCTGTTTGGGTCATCTACAGTGTAGTTGGGCAAGAGTCGTCTGCCTAGAGGCCTCATCGTTACAAGATATCTACTAGCATGTGTCAGAATGTTCAGGGTATGATGGAGCCTTTCTTTTAAACCACCCTGTTTGCTTCAGTAATATATATCATCAAGAAAATATTTTTTTATTTACTTTAGGGAGGAAAACATTTCTTAATAATTATTTATGGACCAGGATGTGTATAATTTATTATTGAATATTATCATACAAGTAAATTAGCAAGACCGATAGATATATAGAGGTAATTTTCGTCTGTCAGCTACCTTTGTACGCTTACTCATGCACCCTGTGATTAGGCTATATACTTATAATTTGATATAAAAATTTTCTTGTTTAGTATGCAGATTTAGGGCTTGCCCCGATATATACAAGTCAACCTGTCCTCCCCAGAGCATAAACAAACACCAAGGGCAAGATTGTTTAATGCATATACAGTATTATTATAAGAATAAAAAAGTAATAAAATTAATTAAACACTGAACTACGCATTGTATTCATATGATATATTTATTTGGCACATCAGTTTATTGTTGTAGGCATACTAAGTAAATCTCTTAAAATATTACTTTAAGCTTAAGGCATCTGTCAGCTGTTTTGCAGTAAGCAAAACTGATAGTCACATCACCAGCACTAGTATCAGACTGTCCGATTGATTTGTGTCGCGTTTACTGTTAGACTGATTACTGATGGTATTACAATAATTGTAGATGAAATTGTTTTCAAACGTAAAATTGAGAATGCGTTCAGAATGTCTTCTGACCTAATAGTAACTGTTTAACAGGCAGTACTTTCACTCATGGTGGCAACACCAAAAAATCGTCTGAAATATGTTTTCAAGTTTGAGACTTGGAGTAGTTGCGTTTACTTACTCAATAGCCTTAACGTATGGTCATATTCTGGCTGCTTAATCATCACCCGAAATGCATGGTCATTTTCCAGCTGCCTGTTTGGTTTTCGTTGACCTGCCATAAATTGATTTATGCAAATTTCCTGCTGAAAGGACGTTTTCAACAGTGTGTAATTTCTGTTACAATTACTTTTATTTATTTATCACGCTCACTATGGTAGCAAATTAGACGAGTTAGTTTGTCATGTTTGTTCTACGTAGACCTAGTCTAATTATATTTTTTTGACTTAGGTTGTAGAAGCTTAAAGCAATCAGGTTTCAAGCATCTTAGCAATTGGTAAATTTTTTTTTTTTTTTTTTCACCAGGACGGGCAAAAAAAAAAATTAATCTACCCTTGTCAGGCCTGGGCATGAAGAGAAACAGAGATGGGGAGTCTTGTGACTTGTCAGATGTGAAGGGATAATAAAACACATGTAACGAATATTCAAGATTAGTCGGTGTAGATGTAGGCATAGAAAGAGAACCGTAACTGAAGGAAGATGTAACGTCGAACTGTCCTGGACAGTCTTATTTAAGTCCATAAGACCCTTCAGCTGTATCACAATGGGCAGTTGATGCCATGGGCCAACCTACTACTATCCATATACATGAAGTGTCATTCAGTAAAACTTCAAAATTGTTGAAAGCATTTTAAGAGTTCAATTACAATTCTGATAAACAGGTACAATGAGGTAGTGAACTTGAAAAGAGAGCTGCAGGAAGCAAACGAAAAAAATCTTCGTGCGTATGATAAAAACTACGACAAATATGTCGATCAAGAAATAGAACGAAGGTTGAAAGTAAGTACAGTACTGAATTTGTTTATTTTATCTAAATAACTAGACAGAACTCTGGCATAGGAGGTGTCACCTTTAGGTGTGTGTGTGTTTTTTTTTTTATATATATATATATATATATATATATATATATATATATATATATATATATATATATATATATATATATATATATATATATATATATATATACTCATCGGCGTATGACATAATGTTAAAAAAAAAAAAATATTGTATAAATTTAAACAGTTATCTATACAAAGGGATCTGTTGCATCGTGACTCATCTTTTCATATTGAAAATATCACTTCTCATCTTTTCATATTGAAAATATCACTTCCTTCTGAGTAACTAAGACTCTATAAGTTAGTCTTCTTCTTTTAAGTACCTGTGTATCTTTTCAGGAGATAAGTGAATCATTGACAAAGGCTGCCACAGAGACAACAGATCACCTGCTGGTGGTGGTTGAAGATGTGTCAAAAATAAGACAGCTTGTATCCAGATTAACGGCACCTCGAGTCTCAACTTCCTCTCTTTCTCTCTCAAAGTCTTCAGGTTAGTCTTGTATATTCCTCTAGCATGAAGACATAGAGCATATTTACTTGTGGATATTCAATGACGAGTAGGTATCGTTTGGTAAAAATATAGCTCCTGAAATTTTTTTATATCTTTTCATCATCGGGGGGGGGGGTTGTGTGTGTGTATTATATATATATATATATATATATATATATATATATATATATATATATATATATATATATATATATATATATATATATATATATATATATATATATATATATATATATATATATATATATATATATATATATATATATATATATATACACCCCTAGTTCTTGTAATAATGTAAAGATAGATTCTCAGCAGTGCCGCTTATTGTAATAATCGCATAATGTAACGAGTTATTTTCCATAAAAAACTATGATAATGGGCATAGATACGTTTCACAACCGTACATAGATGCACTATGCCAAAGATATAAGATAAGTGAAGCATATTTTATAAGTACATAACAAAGCAGAAAGACCTGTAGTTATTTATATTAACATGCAAATAGTGTGCAGTATAAAAGATATACAGATTTACTGCACAGTAAACAAATTAATGCACTTTATTATGGGGTGGGCAACAGGCATACACTGGGACGTGCATGGTGGTGGTGAGCACGAGGGGACAACGAACCTCTGTCTGCAAACGTTTTTGCTCTAGCGCGCTTTTCCCTGACAATATTATATGGCAAGTTTGTTTGATGTTTGTTCTTAATGCTTTTTTTCAGTTCTCTCCATAATTTCCGATCGCATTAAGCGGTAGAAGAGAAGGAGGATGCGGGAGAACTAATATCTCTGCAAAAGTTTTTCCACCTCCGTATCAGCTGATGCACTCTCACACGCTATTTCCCTGACAATATTATATCGCAAGTTTGTTTGGTGTTTGTTCTTAATGCTTTTCTTCCATTCTCTCCATAATATCAGATCGCATTAAGCGGTAGAAGAGGATGTGGGAGAACAAATCTCTATCTGCAAATGTTTTGCCGCCTCTGTATCAGCTGATGCACTTGCACGCTATATCCCTGAAGATATTATATCGCAAGTTTGTTAGCTGTTTATTCTTAATGCTCATCCACGTACTGTACTTAGCATTTTTTCTATTCTCTCCATAATATCCGATCGCATTAATCGGTAGAGGAGGAGAATGTGGGAGAACGAACCTCTATCTGCAAATGTTTTGCCTCCTCCTTATCAGCTGATGCACCCTCGCACGCTATTTCCCTGATGATATTATATCACAAGTTTGTTTGCTGTTTGTTCTTAATCCTTTTTTTCCATTCTCTTCATAATATCCGATCGCATTAAGGGGTAGAAGAGGAGGAGGATGCAGAAGAACAAACCTCTATCTGCAAACATTTGGCCGCCTCCGTGTCAGCTGATGCACCCTCACACGCTATTTCCTTGACGATATTATATCGCAAGTTTGTTTGCTGTTTTTTCTTAATGCTTTTTTTCCATTCTTTTCATAATATCCGATCGTATTAAGCGGTAGAAGAGGAGGAGCATGGCGGAAAAGTGCTTCCAAGGCGGTCGATTATTTACTAATATGAAGAAAAAAATTATAATATTTTTGCATGAGCGTTATTCGTGTATTTTGTATTTTTTTAGTATTATTTTTTAGGGGCATTATTCCAATTTTGCGGATTATAAACACATGTAAAATGCGAATTAGGTATATATATATATATATATATATATATATATATATATATATATATATATATATATATATATATATATATATATATATATATATATATATATATATATACCTTGTTCCTTTCATGCGCAATTTTTTTATCCGCGAAATTGCAATAACGCCCCCCAAAAATAATAGTAAATAATTCGAATTTCGCGAATAACGCCCCCCCCCCCCAAAAAAAAAAAATAATAAATAAATAAAAAAAAATAATTAAATAAGCGCCCACAGGCGCTTCTTCCATGAGTACAAAGAGGATTAAGATAAGAAAAGATCATCATCATTATACATTATATATGCACCCACCCTACCTCTGTCATATGTCTAATCTATATTTGAAGGTGTCTAAGGTATTGGCATTTATTATCCTACTAGGAATACTCTACGGTATTATCAAGCCAATTTTCACTAATTTCCCTTCTGAACCTAAATTTATCAAGCTTAAATCCATTACCCATTACGAGTTCTGGTTTGATCATGAATGTTTAAAACTTTATTAATATCACCCTTGTTTATCCTTTTAAACCATTTACACACATCAATCTTATCCCCCCCTAACTCTGCGCCTCTCTAGAGAATGTAGATGAAGTTTTTTAATATGTCATATGGTAGATTTAGGCATTGCATAATTAATTTTTTTTTTCGTTTTTTTAGTCTTGCTTTGGTTATTTATAATTTTTATTTTATCTTTGTTTACATTTGCAGATAGAGGTTCGTTCTCCTGCGTTATTCTGAGAACTAGGTGTATATATATATACACCTACTTCGCGAGACAGGAAAACCGCGAAGTAGAATCATTTTTAAGATGATTATGACACCAGGACAGACCAAAAATGATAAAATAAAACAGCCTTTATCAGGCTGTAAAGAGAAACGGAGATGGAGAGTGTAATGACCTGTCAGAGTGAAGGGATTATAAAAGATGTGTAATGAATATCCAGCTCTCTGCTGGGTTTACTATACCTCTGCATTACTTTCATAATGTCTATTCTAAAAATTCTCCTTAGATATTATTATTATTATTATTGGCAACAATAATTTTCCTTTGATGATGATTGGGAAGATTATTATTATTATTATTATCATTATTATTATTATCATCATCATTATTATTACGAATTCATAATTAAACCATTATTTTTTTTTTACTCTCTCTCTCTCTCTCTCTCTCTCTCTCTCTCTCTCTCTCTCTCTCTCTCTCTCTCTCTCTCTCTCTCTCTCTCTCTCTCTCTCTCTCTCTTTCTTTCTCTCTCTCTCTCTCACATTCTATTCTACCCAACCCCCCACACTCTCTTTGTCCCAGCCAACTAGGGAGGGGCACTTTACACAGTTATTGAAAGTAAATAAACCAACAGATGTACAAACAATGATGAGCCCTTAATAATAATAATAATGATGATGATAATAATCTCCACACTCATCATCAAAGGAAAATTATTGTTGCCAATGATAATAATAATAATAATAAGATCTAAGCAGAATTATTGGAATAGACATCATGAAAGTAATGCAGAGGTATATTAAAACCCAGCAGAGAGCTGGATATTCATTACACATCTTTTATAATCCCTTCACATCTGACAGGTCATTACACTCTCCATCTCTGTTTCTCTTTACAACCTGATAAAGTCTCTTTTATTTTATCATTTTTTGGCCCATCCTGGTGTCACAATAACTTTTTTTTTTTTTTTTTTCCCCGCCCCGCGATACAGTGAAAACGCAAACCAAGAAATGCGATACAGCGGGGGATCACTGTGTATATATATATATATATATATATATATATATATATATATATATATATATATATATATATATATATATATATATATATATATATATATATATATATATATATACATATACATATATATATATATACAGTAATACCCCGCTGTATCGCACTTCTTGGTTCGCGTTTTTTTTTTTTTTATAAATTATTATTTTATTTTATGGGTATACGCAAAAATATTAAAATATTGACAAAAAATTTTTTTTCAGTATTTTCATTTTTTTTATTGAAAAAAAATTTTCATTATTTAATTGATAAAAAAAAATTATTTCCTAGCCTACAAAAAATAAAACAGTAAAAAAATAGTAAAAAACATAAATTTAGATATACTGTACGTACGTACAGTATAACTCACAGTACAGGGTATTGCATCATGCAAAACAGTGTCCGATAGCGTACAATGTATTGGGGTCACAGCTACGTGAGGTAGCATATATATTTATATTTCCAGTAGTTTCATGATTTTATTGATAAAAAAAAACGTATTTCTTAGCCTAAGAATAATAAAACAGCAAAAAATAGTAAACAGTATTGCACCACGTAAAATACGATACCGGTGTCAGTGTTTCGGAAAACGCAAAGGCTCTCACCTACGTGACCTAGTGAATATTAAAATTTTCATTATTTTATTGATAAAACAAGTATTTCCCAGCCTAAGAATAATAAAACAGTAAAAAATCATTTAAAAAAACATATAAAGTACTAAAAGTACTTTTACCATGTAAAATACGATACCGCTATCAACGTTTCGGAAAACGAAAAGGCTCTCACCCTCGTGACCTAGTGAATATTAAAATTTTCATTATTTTATTGATAAAACAAGTATTTCCTAGCCTAAGAATAATAAAACAGTAAAAAATAATAAAAAACATAAAGTACTAACAGTATTTCACCATGTAAAATGCAATACCGCTATCAACGTTTCGGAAACGAAAAGGCTCTCACCTACGTGAGATAGTTCATGGAATGCTATTGGCTGAAAGGTCGGGAGACAACGAATCACAGAATTGTTTTTCAATATTTTCTGTATCATGGGGTCTGATTGGCTTTTTCATTGCAGTTTGCTTTTCCCTCCAATTTCCAATGTGCCGCCTCACTCGCTCAGTCTAACTCTCGTGTGCGCCGTTCTCGTTGTGCTTACTAATACGTTTTGCTTGTGATTTTTTTTACTCGCATATTAAAACCTTTGCAATGCCTCCCAAGCATCCTTCATCTTCCAAGGCTTCTTGTAGTGAGCCTAAGCGGCAAAGGAAAATGTTAACCATTGTAGATAAAGTGAAACTCTTAGATATGTTGAAAGAAGGAAAAAAGTTTGTGGATGTCGGCCGCTATTTTGGCCTCAATGAATCTACTGTGCGTTACATAAAAAAGGACGAGGCAAAGATCAGGAAAACAGCGAGCATTTCTTTTAATAAATCGGCGAAGAGGCTCGTATCACCCTGCAATAAGGCAGTAGTGCGCATGGAAGTTGCTTTGGCCCTGTGGATTGCTGATTGCAGAAAAAAAAACATCAGCTTAGACACAAATATCATACAGCGAGACCTTCGCTGCAAATGAACCCGATGACGACAGTGGCGACCGTGGAGAGGATGGGAGAGAAGAAGATATCGACGACCCACAACCAGGACCCTCCAGCGATTCTCCATCGAGGATACAACCGTTCGTTGCTAGCAGGGGATGGTTCTTCAGATTTCAAAAACGCTATGGCCTAAAGAGCGTTTCAGTTTATGGCGAGGCTGCCTCTGCAGATACAGCTGCCGCAGAAAATTACGTCAAGAATTACTTCAAGAAAATTATCGCCGAAGGGGAATATGTTCCTGAGCAAGTCTTCAACATGGATGAGACTGGGTTATTTTGGAAGAGAATGCCATCTCGCACTTCTCTCTTCAAGGAAGAAACTAAATCCCCGGGATTTAAAGCGCACAATGATCGCGTTACCCTCATCATGTGCAGGAATGCTGCGGGCTTCATGTTAAAGCCCGGGCTTATCTACAAGTCAAAGAACCCTAGGGCTTTGAAGAACAAGAATAAGAATCTGCTGCCAGTGTATTGGATGCATAACCCCAAGGCCGGATCACGAAAAGCCTCACATTGGACTGGTTTTACCAATGCTTTATCCCTCAGGTAAAACTTTATCTTATGGAAAAAGGCCTTGAATTTAAAGTCCTTCTTTTGATGGATAATGCTGGTGGCCACGCAACCAAGCTCCAATATGACGGTGTTCAAGTAGAGTTCCTGCCACCGAATACGACGTCACTGATTCAGCCTATGGATCAAGGTGTTATTCGTGCGTTCAAGGCCCTATACACACGAAATGCCCTGGCGAACCTAGTTGATTCCATGGATTCGGACAAAGACTTCTCATTGAAGACTTACTGGCGTAATTACATGATTGCCACATGCCTACAAAATATTCAGAAAGCAATCAAAGAGATGAAGTCGGCCACAATCAATGCCAGCTGGAAGAAATTGTGGCCCGAAATCATCCACGACTACGAGGGATTTGCTCCTGTCGAGGTGCAGAAGGCGGCAGTTGCGAAAGCTGTGAAGTTGGCTGCATTGCTAGGAGGAGAAGGCTTTAAAGATATGACTCCCGAAGATGTGAATGAACTGAATGACTGCCACTCGCAGCCTTTGAGTGATGAAGACTTGGATGAAATGACGAAATCAGCGAGCGAAGAAGAGGAAGAACTTGAGGAATCGCACGAACCAACTGAAGAACCTGGCCTTACACTCGAACGTTTGGCGGCCATGTATGAACATTACAAAGCACTCCAACAACTCTCGCAGGAACATGACGAAAATATGGTTCGTTCGGGACCTTCTGTAATTTTCTCGATGATGCCATGACTCCTTACCATGCCATGTTCCAACAAATGAAGAAACAACAACAGCAACTCCCCATTACCATGTTCTTCCCCCCCAAAAAGCAGCCGTAAAGCTTTTATTGGCTGTGAAATAATTTCCTCCGGGGTCGAGAATGATGATCATCACCTCATTCACGGTAAGTTTACCTATCATGTACAAATGTATGTCACGTCATTATCACCTCATTCACCGTAATTTTATCTATCACTTTCATAAAAATTTACGTTGCTTGCTGTTATTTATAATGTAAAGGGTGTTTTTTTAACAGTGCAGGGAGGGTTTATACAGTACATAAACGAAAAAATAATTGTAAATGAGTATGTATGTCACGTCATTATCACCTCATTCACCGTAATTTTATCTATCACTTTCATAAAAATTTACGTTGCTTGCTGTTATCTATAATTTTAAGGGTGTTTTTTTTTAACAGTGCAGGGAGGGTTTATACAGTACGTAAATGAAAAAATAATTATAAATGATATGTATTTCACGTCATTATCACCTCATTCACCGTAATTTTATCTATCACTTTCATAAAAATTTACGTTGCTTGCTGTTATTTATAATGTAAAGGGTGTTTTTTTAACAGTGCAGGGAGGGTTTATACAGTACATAAACGAAAAAATAATTGTAAATGAGTATGTATGTCACATCATTATCACCTCATTCACCGTAATTTTATCTATCACTTTCATAAAAATTTACGTTGCTTGCTGTTATCTATAATTTTAAGGGTGTTTTTTTTTTAACAGTGCAGGGAGGGTTTATACAGTACGTAAATGAAAAAATAATTGTAAATGATATGTATGCCACGTCATTATCACCTCATTCACCGTAATTTTATCTATCACTTTCATAAAAATTTACGTTGCTTGCTGTTATTTATAATGTAAAGGGTGTTTTTTTAACAGTGCAGGGAGGGTTTATACAGTACGTAAATGAAAAAATAATTGTAAATGAGTATGTATGTCACGTCATTATCACCTCATTCACCGTAATTTTATCTATCACTTTCATAAAAATTTACGTTGCCTGCTGTTATTTATAATGTAAAGGGTGTTTTTTTAACAGTGCAGGGAGGGTTTATACAGTACGTAAACGAAAAAATAATTGTAAATGAGTATGTATGTCACGTCATTATCACCTCATTCACCGTAATTTTATCTATCACTTTCATAAAAATTTACTTTGCTTGCTGTTATTTATAATGTAAAGGGTGTTTTTTTAACAGTGCAGGGAGGGTTTTTACAGTGCAAACGTAAAAATATATTAAAATATCTATGTACATATAGGCGGATTTCCTGGTTCGCGGTGGGTCCCGGAACCGAACTACCGCGATAAGTGAGGCAACACTGTATATATATATATACATATATATATACAGTGTTCCCCCCTTATCGCGGTAGTTCGGTTCCGGGACCCGGCGGGAACCAGGAAAACCGCGGAGTAGGATCAGCCTTTTTAAAGGGGGGAAATATATATATATATATATATATATATATATATATATATATATATATATATATATATATATATATATATATATATATATATATATATATATATATATATATATATATATATATTATTATTTATTTTTTTTTTTTATGACACCAGGACAGGCCAAAAATTATAAAATAAACCGGCCTTTATCAGGCTGTAAAGAGAAACATAGATGGAGAATGTAATGACCTGTCAGATGTGAAGGGATTATAAAAGATGTGTAATGAATATCCAGCTCTCTGCTGGGTTTACTATACCTCTGCATTACTTTCATGATGTCTATTCTAAAACTTCTCCTTAGATCTTATTATTATTAATATTATTGGCAACAATAATTTTCCTTTGATAATGATTGGGGAGATTATTAGTATTATTATTATTATTATTATCATTATTATTACGAATTCGTAATTAAGCCATTATTTTTACTATAAATAATGTAGTTTTGGTTGAATGAACAAGAGTTACTTAAAGATTCTCTCTCTCTCTCTCTCTCCAACATTCTATTCTACCCAACCCCCCACACTCTCTTTGTCCCAGCCAACTAGGGAGGGGCACTTTACACAGTTATTAAAAGTAAATAAACCAACAGATGTACAAACAATGATGAGCCCTTAATAATAATGATGACAATAATTCCACAATCATCATCAAAGGAAAATTATTGTTGCCAATGATAATAATAATAATAATAAGATCTAAGCAGAATTATTGGAATAGACATCATGAAAGTAATGCAGAGGTATATTAAAACCCAGCAGAGAGCTGGATATTCATTACACATCTTTTATAACCCCTTCACATCTAACATGGCATTACACTCTCCATCTCTGTTTCTCTTTACAACCTGATAAAGTCTGTTTTATTTTATCATTTTTTGGCCCATCCTGGTGTCACAAAAAAAAGAAAAAAGAAAAAAAAAGAATTAGAACGCGAATAACCTGGGGAACACTGTATATATATATATATATATATATATATATATATATATATATATATATATATATATATATATATATATATATATATATATATATAACCAAATAAGCACATGCCATATGTGAAAACATGAATAATTTTTTTTTACCCCGACCGGGACTCGAACCTAGGACTCATGATTACTAAGTCAAGATGCTACCACTACACCACAGAAGGTTAAAAGGAATCCAACCTTATAGCTTATATCTGCTATACTTAGGAATGAACGCATTCTATCTGAATGCCACTATGTTCATATTACAGATTCCCCAACCTCACTCGTGGCTTCATTTTAGCATTTAATTCATCTCATTCGGGCTATGAAATAACCAAATAAGCACATTTCATATGTGAAAACATGAATCATTTTTTACCCCGACCGGGACTCGAACCTAAGACTTATGATTACTAAGTCAAGGCGCTACCTTTACACCACAGAAGGTTAAAAGGAATCCAACCTTATAGCTTATATCTGCTATACTTAGGAATGATTGCATTCTATCTGAATGCCACTATGTTCATATTACAGATTCCCCAACCTCACTCGTGGCTTCATTTCAGCATTTAATTCGATTCCCAATCTCATTCGGGCCATGAAATAACCAAATAAGCACATTACATATGTGAAAACATGAATCATTTTTTACCCCGACCGGGACTCGAACCTAGGACTTATGATTACTAAATCGAGGCGCTACCACTACACCACAGAAGGTTAAAAGGAATCCAACCTTATAGCTTATATCTTCTATACTTAGGAATGAACGAATTCTATCTGAATGCCACTATGTTCATATTACAGATTCCCCAACCTCACTCGTGGCCATGAAATAACCAAATAAGTACATTACATATGTAATGTGCTTATTTGGTTATTTCATGGCCCGAATGAGATTGGGAATTGAATTAAATGCTAAAATGAAGCCACGAGTGAGGTTGGGGAATCTGTAATATGAACATAGTGGCATTCAGATAGAATTCGTTCATTCCTAAGTATAGCAGATATAAGCTATAAGGTTGGATTCCTTTTAACCTTCTGTGGTGTAGTGGTAGCGCCTTGACTTAGTAATCATAAGTCCTAGGTCCGAGTCCCGGTCGGGGTAAAAAATGATTCATGTTTTCGCAATGTAATGTGCTTATTTGGTTATTTCATGGCCCGAATGAGATTGGGAATTGAATTAAATGCTAAAATGAAGCCACGAGTGAGGTTGGGGAATCTGTAATATGAACATAGAGGCATTCAGATAGAATGCGTTTATTCCTAAGTGTAGCAGATATAATCTATAAGGTTGGATTCCTTTTAACCTTCTTTGGTGTAGTGGTAGCGCCTTGACTTAGTAATCATAAGTCCTAGGTTCGAGTCCCGGTCGGGGTAAAAAATGATTCATATATATATATATATATATATATATATATATATATATATATATATATATATATATATATATATATATATATATATATATATATATATATATATATATATATATATATATATATATATATATACACAGTGTTACCCCAGTTATTCGCGCTTCTTGGTTCGCATTCTCACTCTATCGTGTGGTGTGTGTGTGTGTGTGTGTTTTTTTTTTTTTTTTTTTTTTTTTTTTTTTTTTTTTTTTTTTTGGTATACGCAAAAATATTAAAATATTGAAAAGAAAAACAATTACAGTATTTTCATTTTTTATTGAAATTTACGTTGCGTGGTTATTTATAAAGTAAAGGGTGTTTTTTTTAACAGTGCAGGGAGGGTTTATACAGTTCGTAAGCAAAAAAATAATTGTAAATGAGTATGTGTGTCACGTCATCATCACCTCATTCATCGTAATTTTATCTGTCACTTTCATGAAAATTTACGTTGCTTGCTGTTATTTATAATGTAAAGGGTGTATTTTTAACAGTACAGGGAGGGTTTATACAGTACGTAAACGAAAAAATAATTGTAAATGGGTATGAATGTCATGTCATTATCACCTCATTCACCGTAATTTTATCTATCACTTTCATAAAAATTTACGTTGCTTACTGTTATTTATAATGTAAATGGTGTTATTTTAACAGTGCAGGGAGGGTTTATACAGTATGCAAACGAAAAAATAATTGTAAATGAGTATGTATGTCACGTCATTATCACCTCATTCACCGTAATTTTATCTATCACTTTCATAAAAATTTACGTTGCTTGCTGTTATTTATAATGTAAAGGGTGTTTTTTTAACAGTGCAGGGAGGGTTTATACAGTACGTAAACGAAAAAATAATTGTAAATGAGTATGTATATCATGTCATTATCACCTCATTCACCGTAATTTTATCTATCACTTTCATAAAAATTTACGTTGCTTGCTGTTATTTATAATGTAAAGGGTGTTTTTTTAACAGTGCAGGGAGGGTTTATACAGTACGTAAACGAAAAAATAATTGTAAATGAGTATGTATGTCACGTCATTATCACCTCATTCACCGTAATTTTATCTATCACTTTCATAAAAATTTACGTTGCTTGTTCTTATTTATAATGTAAAGGGTGTTTTTTTAACAGTGCAGGGAGGGTTTATACAGTATGTAAACGAAAAAATAATTGTAAATGAGTATGTATGTCACGTCATCATCACATTCACGGTAAGTTTTCCTATCACTTTCATAAAAATTTACGTTGCTTGCTGTTATCTATAATGTTAAGGGTATTTTTTTTAACAGTGCAGGGAGGGTTTATACAGTACGTAAACGAAAAAATAATTGTAAATGAGTATGTATGTCACGTCATTATCACCTCATTCACCGTAATTTTGACATCCAGGTATGTGAGAGATTGCACGAATGGTCATGGTGTAATATAAATTTTACCTTAACTATATTACGAGGTGAGGGAAGCCCAAAACACTACGTTTTGGAAATTATTTAGTCGTGGCATAGTTCTCGTCGCTTTATTGGTGTATTTGTGACCGTGAGCAAACATGTACCATTTGAGAAATGCAAATGAGTAGCTCTCCCTGTGTTATAATATTTACTTTCTGCTTGCATTTGTAGCCACCGTGTTGAATTTGGTAAGACTGCATTATTTGACAGAAAATACATTAACATTGCTCTGTTTTTTCTTTTGTGGATGTGCAGCTCCTCGCACACCTTTGAGCTCTGGGGGAAACTCATCCTCGCCTTGCCAGAGTGTCCTGCCAATGGTAAGCGGTCATGTTCTTCAGCCCGCTATGGTCTCCATTCCAAAATTGGACGACATATGGAGAGCGAGAATCACAGAACGCATGCAAGGTAATGATAAAAAGTATTGAACGTTTTAAATATTATTTGTGGCTGCTATTATGTCTTAGATCTTCCAACTAGGGTCTCATTGCTCGACTGAGTCTCAGTTTGATCTGTCGACACGAGACTGACGTGACCAATATTGTACGTGCACATCCTAAGACGCACACCGCCATTTTGGAATGAGCCCAGAATGTGTCACTTTTAAGAATTTACCTTGAATGGTTAACTGTTCATTCAGTTATGACCAAGTTTATTTACTTATATTTAGAAAAGTATGAGTGATAAGAGAATAGTGAGCTTTAGCAAAATAACAGAAATACTTTTTACCTTTATCCTTTTAAATAGATATACTGTAGTTTCATTTCCGATTTTGAAAAAGTGGAAGCATCTTATAAGTGAAGTAATATATCTTGTCACTATGCATGAATTTTTCACTCTGCATTTATTGTAAGTATTGTTCCAGCTGCAATTTTCAGAATCTTTTTGTTATTTATTCCTTTGCATATCGTAAGGCCTTAGGAGCTCAGTGGTTAGAGTGCTCAACTCGGGAATTGACAATCCTGTGTTCGAGCCTAACATGTGGCCTTAGGAAGGGCTTCAAGCCTTAATTCTGTAGCTCCAACTTATCTCTGTCCACCCTCATTTGAATAGGAAATAATTGTGAGAAAGAATGACAAATAGCATTCCCATGCATGTTGTAAGAACAGACAAAAAAGTCCTTTGAAAGTGGAATTAGGGCAGGGTGGTTGGGAATCCCATCTCTTTTTGAATATTTTTCTTCTTACCACAGAACATCTTACAAGAATGGTCAATGTATGCTGCAACTCTGCTACCTCTGTTCTTTTTTTTATTACATTTTAACCACTGATTGCTTAGCAGGGTATGACATCTGACTTTGATTTTTTTAGTATATATTTTACTTCTTTACTTTTGCATACAGGTCGCGTTTGGATGGACATGTCTACCATTGGTGAGCAGTCAGTATCAGCAGATGAGACGAGTAGCACTTCCTTGCGTGATGAGTCCAGCATTACCGACAAGGAAGATGAAGTTGAAGATAACACCTCACTGCAAAACAGTTTGAATGCAGAACGAGGAGAGGATACATTGCAGGTATAACGTGCTGTAATCCTATTTGGGTCAAACTCCGACTGTGCAGTCGATCTCTTCTATGTGAGACATTGAGCATCGTCTGTCTTTCTTATTTCGTTCTTTCTCTTATTCTGTATATACTTCTTTTCGTCTCCTTGTGTGTGGAATAAGAATTCTACTTTCGTGTCTCCCTTCGTGTCTTGTAAGTCTACGAAATGGGGCGAAGGAAGTGGACTAGGAATCCATGCTCTTTTTATTTCCCTCCTACTAGGGAGTTCTGGTAATGTAACTTCAACTAGACCCCCATTATTGGATTTCTTGGAATGTCTGTGGTTATGGAAAGAGCAAGAGGGAAAGGGAGGAGGGCCATAGTATGTTTATGAGAAAAGAGATGGATGTGTGTTCATTGAGTGAAACAGATTTGAAAGGGAAAGGTGTGAATTGGTGTGTGCTTTAACACCACCGTAACTCCCTTGCAAGGTAAGCTGGGGCCTTTGTGCTAGATAGGGAAGCTCCAGTTATTATAAACTTCGTGGTAATCCCTGCAAGTTGTAGGAGCGATGACAGTTGAGCATCAAATTACTGCCCAATTGAGTTGCGTTTCGGTTGATAACCAAAGCTAAGATAGAATAAGATTAATGCAAATTATTATGGAAGATAAGAAACATTGATTTTAGAACTTTATTACTTCATGTTTTTTCTTACCAAAAAAAAAAAAATATATAAATGTTTCACATATTTTTAGCTTTATGGAAATGAGAAATACAGGACAAATTATATTTGCAATACAAATACACAAACATTTATTTCCATTTTGTACAATGGTTATTCAACATTAATAGTAACTTATAAGTAGACATGTAATTAAACTAATAGATAAGAGGGTAATACTTATAGTTAAATTAAATGTAGCTTTCATAGAAAATAATAATGCTGTAATAAAAATGTTAACAATAATGTTAATAATAAAGTAGTAAGAATGACACTAGATACAGGATCGTTATTATCGGCATCATTTCCATATTTCTTTTCCTTACACTGAGAATAATTAGTTATTAATGAGCAGCAACTATTTGTTCAAAAGAAAACTCTATAGTTTGCCTTTGAAAGCTGTGAAGGAGGATGCATTTTTAAGATGCTCTGGAATATTATTCCAGAGTGTTGGCCCTTTGATAGTGATCATCTTTGAACCTGCTTCTGTGCTGGTTCTGTGAATAAAGAGCTCACTGCTCTGTCTTGTGTTGGTTTCCCTTATATCCCTGACTGTTTTTAAATCAAATAGCCAGCTAGGATAATGACAGTCCATAATTTTGACTACAAAAACATAATAGCATAAGCAACCTTGTTTTCTGCCCGCAGCCACCCAAGTTTATTGAGAGCTGGTGTGATGTGGTCATATTTTCTTATTCCTCCCAGGGAAACTCGAGCTGCAAAATTAATAAGCTTCTGTATTCTGTTTATCTGAGTCTTAGTGGTAGCTCCCCAAACAGTTGTGCAGTAGTTAATGTGACTTAGGGCTAGAGATTCAACAACGGTTATTCGAGTGGTAGTCTCAAAATTGTCTTTTATACGTGATAAGTACATTAATGTTCCTGTAACCTTTTTGCATACTTTATCTATGTGGGAATCAAACAATATGTGATTATCAAAGTGAATTCCTAGGTTTTTGACTGTTTTGCTAGGTGTGATAATATTGTCGCAAAAATTAATTGTTGTGTTTTCTGGAATTTGTGCTATGTGGAACCTTGAACCAATAAATATGCACTGTGTTTTACTTTCGTTAGTTACCAGTCCAATTTCTTGAAAATAGGTTTTAATTGACAGAGTGTTTTCTGCTCTTAGTATTAGCTCTGGGAGATTATTAATATCACCCACTAAGGAGTAGTTGAGTGTCATCTGCATATTGTATGACTAGACAGTCAGAAATGAAAGAAGATAGATCATTTACGTAAATGGAGAAGAGGATAGGACCAAGTACTGATCCCTGTGGAACACCAAATGATAAATTTTTTGGCACAGAGATAATGTTGTTAAGACGTATAGACTGTTTACGATTAGATAGATACTCGCTAAACCAGCTCGGATCAATATTTAAGTTAGTACATTTACTTAAAAGAATTTAATGGTTTACACTCTGCAAGGCTTTTGATAAGTCCAATAATACAAGCAGAGATATTTTTTCATATCTATATTATTATAGATACTATTCGTAACCATGATTGTTAATAGATAATAGTCTATTTGACTCTAAATATGACATAAGTTAGCATGCAACAATTGTTTCTAATATTTTAGAGGAAATGGGTAGCAGGGAAATGGGACGATAGTTTGTCACATCTTCTCTGTCCCCCTTTTTATGCAGAGGTATTACATGTGATATTTTCCAAGAGTCAGGAAACTTTTTAGTAACCATGGAAGTGTTCATAATAGTTAGAATATAGGATGCAATCATGGGTAGAGCATCTTTGATGAACTGAAATGGTATACCATCTGAACCATAAGAGCCAGAGTTTCTTAGGCTCTTTATGGTAAGAATTAGAGTAGCACAATCAATAGGATTTATCTTGAAGTACTCTCTTGTGTTTACATTGGAAGAATTGTCATTTAAGCAATTACTCATATTCATTGAGTTGATGTTTTCTTGAGTTTTTTCATATGTATTTTTGCCAACATTAGCAAAATAGTTATTAAAGTTTTCCGCATTGTCTTTCAACTCCGTAATATTTTCATAACTTTATGAGGTACTCTTTTCATTTGGTATCATGCTTCTTATCACTTTCCATGTTGCTGCTGTATCATGTCTAGAGTCATTAAATTGTTTTTTGTAAGTCTTTTTTACTTACATTGATGAGAGATCTGACACGTTTCTTTTCTGTTTTATAACGTTCTCGGAAAGTCATATATCTATTCATTTTTAGTTCTTTTTGTATTTGATTTCTGATTTGCATTCCTGTTGAATTATGCATAAGTGATCAGGATGTATTTTGCTAACTTGCATTGTTATATATGTCAACCCTTTAATCCCTAGGAGTTAAGAGGAGTGATTGAGGAATGTTAGCCTCTGATGAATATGTGTGCTTTGGCTTGGCAACCTTTATCTTCAAGGAGCTAAATGTCTAATGAAAGGCAGAGGCAAGGGGCAGTGGTAGCAGAGAGCTGTACTACATACCTACCATATAGTTGGAATTCAAACCCCCTCTCCAATCACTTGGAGCCTGTGATCTCCAGGCTATGGCTGAAAAGGAGTGATCGCGGTATATTAGTTTTTGTTGAATGTGTGTACTTTGGCTTGGCCAACTTTATCCCTCAAGGAGGTAAGAGGAGTGATCGAAACATATTAGCTTCTAGTGAATGTGTGTGCATTGACTTTGTCACTCCTCTTACAAATAGGATTGCTGCATGTGTTGTTGGAGTTTTTGTGACATAATATAATAAATTCCAATGTATTTTGTTGGTGCAACATAAATTTTCCATTTTTTCTCTGAACTGTTTGCTCAAAACAAGGGATGCTGCTGAATACCCTCAGACGTATCTTCCATAGTCTGTGATAGAAATATCTACAAATCCACATTACTTTCTCCCTCTGAATTTGTTGTGTGCTAAGAATATGATTTCTTTTTAACCATGCAGACTTCTAGTTTAAGGAAATCCTTGTCACCTCCTAAATCAGTAAGAGGAAACAGAAGTGGTTGTAACACTCCAGCTTCATCACCGAATACATCGTCAAGTGGATACCATGTGTCACCACGTACAACCGGAGCATCTGAAAATAAGGTTAGTATATTATTGGTATTATAGTTTTATACAGTGCTTTTTGAGATCACTGGGTCTGTGATTGGAGAGGGGGCTTGGACTCCGGCTGTATGGTAGGTATGTAGTTGGGCTCTTTGTTATCACTGACCCTTGCCTCTGCCTCTCATTGGAGACTTTCAAGTTCTACTTATAATACCATATCATACTGAACCCAGCAGAGTGGCCACAGCTTAACAAAGAAGTGAATCAGTGCTACTCCATACTGTCTTCATCCTTCTGCCTGCTGTCTGTGGCTCTCGGGCAAGAAAAAGCTATGTATGAGATTGCCATTCTGTCAATACCCTTTTAGGCTAGTCAAGTCTTACTGCACACTGGATATGTTGGTACAAAACTGCTTATCCTCTCCCACCGGGGATAGTTTAATATACAGTTGTGATTGTATAATTCAAGAATTACCAATAGCCAAAACCCTTAGATACATGTGTCTATGCATTATCTATAATCTATTCCTAATCTCCTGTATCCTTTGAATTTTGCCTGGATTACTATACTGTAATACAATATAAGTTTAAGTAAAAAATGTACAGTACTTGTTATAATGTATATTTTTGGGAGTAAATTTTATAACACTATTCCTTATGTGTTTTCCAACTATGTATATATAGAATAATACCATTTAAAACCATGTAAGATGAGGGACAACTTCATATATATTTTATCATTGACGTTTGGAATATAGTTTACCCAGAGCTATATTGGATATAAGATAATGAAATTCAAGCTCAATTTTATTAGTATATTTCATTTGAATAGTATTCTCCATGCCTGGGCTTGTCATATTGGAAATAGATGGCTTTTCTTCTTTTGTCTGCAAGATACTCTTCAACTATGCTGTCTCGGATGATGTAATGTAATGTTTCATTGAGATTAGGATAAGGATTCAGAGCTATTGTCTATTGTCAGTCTCAAAATCTTGATGTAAGGAACACGAGTATAATGAAATTTGTGCATTCCCTGAGTATAATTGTTTGTAAAAGTATTGCCTGGGTAGAATGCCCTATTCCAGTGGGGTGTTAGGAAGGGCATATAGGCTAAGTTCCCCAGCTTCAATCTGTCTATGTCCTCCCCCATAATAAGAACTAATAGTGACGTCTAGAACAAGGCTTATTATTCTCTATGCCTGGGCTTTTGAATTTTCGAAGCTGTTGCTCTGGAAGTCAAATTTGAACTTAGGATTAAACTCACTGATCCCATTTTATGTCATGGATCCCCTTTTCTAGTACGGGCTAGGATGGTGCCTCTTTTTTGAAGGACTTTTCTTTTGGCACTGTGCCATCATTACCCTCTGTGAATGCCCTTTCTAACCTCAGACCATGGCGGGTCTCACACCGACGACCTGATTAATCAAAGTCACTTGCGCTACCACCTTGTCACGGTGGTCACTTTTGGATTAAACCCCCTGAACTGCAAGAAATAAAGAAGATATTTTAGAGGAAGAAAGAATGAACATGGGAGGCAGAGATCCCTCAACTCCTCACCTGATTAAAATCTATCCACTGCACACATTAAAAGGAAACGTGTAAAAATCACTGATAGCAGATTATCTTTTAATATACTTAATATGTTTCAACTTCACTAAATATTAGTAACTTTACTTAGTATTGACTCACTAAGAGCAGTGCTAATATGTATGTTAAGAAACCACTTCATACAGAAATGTAGCTTCCCCCCAAGGCCAGATTGCATGAATTAGCAGTGCTACATTTCCTTGGGCTTAAAAGCAGGTATCCAAACAGACCTGTGAAGCAGTATCTTGAATGAAGAGGGCTCAAAATGTTTCTTAGTCATTGGTCAAGTTCTGTTTGGGATCACTTCCGTCCCTTGTACTTGTTTGTATTTCCTGTATAGTCACAATGTATTAAGCAATTTTTTTTTTCTAAATAATGCATATTTGTTCAATTAAAGCCTGGGCTGGTATTGAATAACAAAATGCTTGTCTTGTACATGGGAGTGTTTTATTTTATTATTTTCTCAAAATTAACCATTGGAAATACAAAATTTTGTGCGTGTGTGTAACACCGAGACAGGCAGAAACTGCCCTCATCAATATAGGCCCGGGCACGAGAATATACCAAGACGAAGGAAAAGAAAAAGGTCAAGGACAAGGCAGAGATGAGGCAATGTCTCACACAGGAAAACGACAGACAGTAACAGCAAGAAGTTTTTCCACTGCAGCTGAGTATTATAGTCTCAAAGAGAGGTTTCTGAATGAAGTCAGCATGGTAACTGTTAGTTTGCCTTAATTACACCAAAGTAAGGGCATAGTATAGAGAATTTTTTTGTAGTACTGTATTCATATGCTGTTTAGGTTTATTCTTTATTTGTTATTTTCTCCAACTTTAGTTATGTAAAAGTCTTCCAAACATTTCATCTTTTAAATTTCATAGTTAGCAAGTCATTTAAATCTCTATTTTCACAGAAAGACAGGAAGAAATCAACCAAAGTTGTGAGTCCACCACAAAGCATTGAGGAAGATCCTCTGGAAGGCCCCAGCTGGTTGCATTCGCCTGACAATACTAGAAGAAGAGTTAGAGGAGGAAGGGTGAGAGGTAGAGCAGCAGTTAATGGAGTATTAAGATCAACAGCTAACTCAACTTCGTCTCCACAAACACACACTGGTCATTCCACCCAAGCAAGGTCTGGAATGAGTAACAAAAAAAATCAGAGCAAGAAAAGTCCCACCTCTGAGAAAAATCCCACTAAAGGTAGTAAAGATTCCCCAAAAAAGGATGCAGTTTTATCTCCTCATAATTTAGATCAGAGTTATTTTTCATCCTATGCCAATATGCTCACCCGGCTGGAAAATCTCGAAGAAAAAAGTGGACGACGTTCAAAGTCCAAATCCAAAGGGAGATCTCTGAAGACTAGTGGTGCATTCGGTGATAACTTGTCAAAACCAGATCAAAATGAATGTAATAGTAATAGTTCTGAACCAGCAGCCAAGCAAGCTTCTCTTTTGCTGGATGCGACCTCACCAACTATCTTTACTACTGTTGAGGACTATGGTGTTTTCAGGCAACCTCTCCTTAAGCAAGACAATACCTTCTTAATTAAAGACAGCGATTTGACTTGTATTGTAGATGAGAGCATGGATATTACGGGACCACTTTGTGATATTCCGGCGCAGGCATCCTCTAAACAATTGGAATTGGAAAGCGGGAGATCCTCCAAGGAGAAGAAATTCTTCAAGGATCAGCATGGGAGTAGACAGCAGAATCCTGGGAAGGAAAAGACGCCTTTTGATATGTCCCTTATGGAGGCCACTTTTGAAGATATTCCTTCATATTCTTCTCGGAACATGGTGGAAAAAGAGAACATGCCTCCGCATCAAAGAAAAGTTAGTCATGCCACAGATACTAACAAGGGGACGCTGAACCTTCGAAGAGTATCAGTAGTTCTTGAAGATGTGATGAAGTGTACGGATGTACAGAACTCTCTCTTGCAAGCACCGCTCAGTTCGTCTTCCTTCAACAAACCATCAACTCTGGTTTGCGAAGACAAGGAGGAAGTTCAAGTTATTGAAGAAAATCATGGTGAGTTACCTGTGGATAAAAAAAGAATGACTAAGTACACACTTGATAGCGATGTGGAAGAACCTGACAGCCAGGATGATAATTGGTCTCCTCATACAAATAAAAGGAATCAAAGAAAATTGAAAAGGAACAGCAAAGCTCCCGTCGTCAGGAAAAGAAGCACCCAGACTGAAATTGTCAAATCTCCGATAAAACGCAGAAGACGGAAAAATAGAAGCGAATCGGAAGCACCCTATGTAATTATCTCGAGTAGGGTCAGGAAAAGAAGCACCCAGACTGAAATTGTCAAATCTCCGATAAAACGCAGAAGACGGAAAAATAGAAGCGAATCGGAAGCACCCTATGTAATTATCTCGAGTAGGGAGAACAGTGTGGATAGAGAAACTGATGATAAGTTGTCATGTAATTCTTATCAGTCCTCCAATATAAATACTAAAGCAACAAATAGATTAAGTGAATGCTTTGTCAAAATTCAAAGAACACCTATTAGTGAGATAAATATGATTGTAGGTACAAAAGAAGTTGATGATGAGATTGATAGTGCAAGTGATAATGGTTACGTTGAAAATAAAGACAGCAATTCTGCTTATATTGAAGATGAAACAAAAAGTGGTGAGGTGTCTCGGTGCTCAATAGTGAATGGAGATCATCAAGTAACAGAAAAGAGCAATGCCCCCCCTTCTCCCCTCACTGCAGATGAGCCATGTGATTCTAATTCTTTTGATGTGACCTCAGTAGTATCCATAAATGAGGCGGAAATTGCAGGTTAGTCGTGTACTTTAAAGATAGTTCATATTTCTTTGTGCATTTACTAGTCTTAAGACATTTTATTCTTCCAATGTATAACAGACTTTTCTTGTGTTTTTTTTTTTTACACACACACACACCCCATTTGGTGGTGGACACAGAGGGACTGAATGTAGGGAATCAAGATTTGATGCCCCTCCTATCACCCAGCTGTGGGCTCGAATGCAGGTCCGTATTTTCCAGAGTTGAGCATTTCATTGGCACGCTACATCGGTCCCCTTGCTATTGGATATATGCATAAAACATTTTCTTATCTTTTATATTTGATCCCACGCAGTCTAGTATGACGATCACAACTTTAATGTAAAACAAAACGGTTGAGCCCTTTGTAAAAATCTCTTATGACACGTGGGATGGTATGGTAATTTTTCATGATGACGAATTTTTTTTTTTCTTTCTTTTTTTTTTTCCCCATAATATGCCTTTTTCTTTTCCACATAGTAAGGGGAGGCAGCTATACACTAAAACAAAAATTGTGAAATGGTATGACCCATAATTATCTGGGTACCACATATGTTTCAACAATATCCATGTAGCAAGTTTTTATATCTCAGATCACTTTCTCTTTTGCATGTCTGTTTACATCAAGTGATGTCAAATCCTGCAGAAGCAAGGAGGACGTCTGTAAATATAAGACTAAGTAGCTGACCTTCATTTGCCCTGCTGGTCTGTGTCTCCTCTTCCTCATGTAACAGTTGCTTTATTTCAAGAATTTTTCAAAGAGGAAGGGATTACTGGCCTTCGTTGCTATATCTCTTTCAAATGAATCATATTAAACAGGAACATGAAGGCACCATTTTTTCGATCCCACAATTTTGGATTTCCCTCTTCTATCTACATACAAAAGCAGTAATCCCTATTTTAAGGGTATTGGCTGAATCCATGCAAAAGCTTGACTCTGTGGGAGATAAATACAGAAGAGGGGATTCCCTTGAGGGATAAAAGGCTGCCACAATTCCAGCCCCCAGCATGCTGTTTGGGTCACCCATATAATAAATGTGGTAATGTTTTGAAGCTTTGAGTCCTGACAGCTGCAGCCGGTTTACCTCCACTGCATGATAGATATTTTCCTCTTATTTTCTTACTTATACCATTTGTCTTAAAATTTTGTCTTCTTCATATTCTTTCAGCAATACATAATAATATAGCTGGAATAAAATGATAAATTTTATAATTAGAAAGTTATAAATGGATAGGATATATTGAAATTACTAAGAAGGTACAGTATTATAAGGATAGCAATATATGCAAAAAATTATAAGTTGGGACAAGGGAATGCCCAAGCTAAGGATCAGGCTAAGAAAAGGATGTGTCATCCATATATGATGCAAACTATATACACCTTGTTCCTATTTTCCGTGGTTTTTTTTAACCGCGAAAAATTGCAATAACGCCCCAAAAAATTAATAGTAAAAAAAAATACAACATTCGCGAATAACGCCCATGCAAAAAAAAATAAATAAATAAAAATAATTTTTGTAAAAAAAAAAAAAAAAAAAAAAATTGACCGCCTTGGAGGCACTTTTCCGCCATCCTCCTCCTATTCTACTACTTAATGTGATCAGATATTATAAAGAAAATTTTAAAAAAAGCATTAAGAACAAACAGCAAACATATTTTTGATATAATATCGTCAGGGAAATAGGGTGCGAGGCTGCATCAGCTGATACGGAAGTAGCAAAACGTTTGCCGATAGAGGTTCGTTCTCTTGCATCCTACTCCTCTTCTACCGCTTAATACGATCGTATATTATGAAGAAAATTGAAAAAAAAGCATTGAGAACAAACAGCAAACATATTCTTAATATAATATCGTCAGGGAAATAGCATGTGAGGATGCATCAGCTGATACGGAAGTAGCAAAACATTTGCCAATAGAGGTTCATTCTCCCGCATCCTACTCCTCTTCTACCGCTTAATGCGATTGGATATTATGAAGAAAATTGAAAAAAAGCATTAAGAACAAACAGCAAACATATTTTTAATGTAAAATCGTCAGGGAAATAGCGTGCGAGGGTGCATTAGCTGATACAGAAGTAGCAAAACGTTTTCCGATAGAGGTTCGTTCTCCTGCATCCTACTCCTCTTATGCCGCTTAATGCGATCGGATATTATGAAAAAAAAATTGAAAAAAGCGTTAAGAACAAACAGCAAACATATTTTTAATATAATATCGTCAGGGAAGTACCATGTGAGGATGCATCAGCTGATACGGAAGTAGCAAAATGTTTGCCGTTAGAGGTTCGTTCTCCCGCATCCTACTCCTCTTCTACCGCTTAATGCGATTGGATATTATGAAGAAAATTGAAAAAAATCATTAAGAACAAACAGCAAACATATTTTTAATATAATATCGTCAGGGAAATAGCGTGTGAGGGTGCATCAGCTGATACGGAAGTGTGGCAAAACATATGCATCCTCGTCCTCACTGCCATCATCAATGTAGACAGAATGGATGATTGAGAGAAATGATAAATATAAAAATATACATGTAAATTGGTAAGTTATTTCAAGTATCTTAAAGATGGAGTACATTTTTATTTAAATTACAGTACTACCATCTTGTAATTAATATATATCTTAAAATGTACCATACATATGAAAATAAAAACATCCGCTTTATCTGGCAACACTGGCCACCATGCATGCCCTATGCTAAGCCTGTTGCCAACGGCATAATAGAGTGCATTAATTTGTTTACTGTACAGTAAATCTGTATATCTTTTATACTGTACACTATTTGCATGTTAATATAAATAACTACAGGTCTTTCTGCTTTGTTATGTACTTCTAAATATGTCTTACTTATCTTATATCTTTGGTATAGTGTGTCTGGCCATCATGCATGTCCCATGCTAAGCCTGTTGCCAACGGCAAAATAGAGTGCATTAATTTGTTTACTCTACAGTAAATCTGTATATCTTTTATACTACACTATTTGCATGTTAATATAAATAACTACAGGTCTTTCTGCCTTGTTATGTACCTATAAAATATGTTTTACTTATCTTATATCTTTGGCATAGTGTGTCTATGGACGGCTGTGGAATGAGCTATGCCCTTTATCATTGTTTCCTATGGAAAATGACTCGTTTTTTTCACGCGATTTTCCATTTACCCATCACTTCTAAGAATCTATCTCCGCATTATTCTGAAAACTAGGTGTATACAGACATACGTGTACAATGACAGCAATCCCCCTATTAAATGAGGTGACTGAGTCATAGTACACATTGACCAAAGGCTGTATACAGATAGTTCTTTATACCTCATTTTGCTAATGGAGGGAATGAGGTAGAAGTTGCGAAGATACAAAGATACTTTTTGATGATGACTCCATTACTTGTTACTTGAAATGGATTACTTCAGAGGTTGATTAAAGATTTTGGTCTTGTATAACAGAGAATGCTGCTATTATTTACATGCTGATGCTTGCTGTTCCCTGAGCTGCTTACCCAAATAGTCTTGAGTCTCTAAGGAAGACCATTGCTGATCCTGATTTTTCACACAAAGCTCTCAGGGAGCGTATGTTGTGGTGATGGCATATGTGGTTGTGTGCAGTGTTGAACTTGTAACAAGAACTTAACGCTTTCAGACATTTATAAATGAACATAAATAGAACATGGCATAGTAGACGTTTAGAAAGGAACGTGGGAGTCAAGAAATGGAGATAAACCATAGAGTTGAAGTGAATCTACTGTGAGCATTGTGTTGGATGTGGAAAGGGAATTGTATGTATTTTATGGAATAAATACTACATCGGTATTGTATGGTAGTGAGTGTTGGACTAAATGCAGGTGAGAAATTATTTGCAGGATTGAAGTTAAATTCTCATAGGAATTTTATGGTAAGTCAAATAAATTCACAGGAAAAGGCATTTGAGAGGTCGATAGAAGTTTGGAAATATTATATATTTACTGGAAAGGGTGGGTAAGCAATTCTGAGTCACTAAAGAGAGCCACTACCAATCCCGGGCTTTCAGGCATAGCTCTCAGGGAGAGTATGTTGTTATTGGCATATGTGCTTGAGTATGGTGCAGTCTTCCATAATGTGTTATGAGGTGAAGTGTAGCATTCTGGACAGGCATCATCGACGGACTTATCCAGCCTCTTGTAATAGCTCAGTTGGCTGTGATTATTTTCACACCTAAAAGGGAAGGATGACAAATTTATATTAACAATGATTAACAGGGTTGGTTTTCCTGGTATTCAGGCTAGAGGTAGGCCAAGCAGATGGAATGACTAGGTAATTTTGTCCCTGCCCAGTACAGCATATACCTTTACCTACAAGGAAGTGAAAGGCTTGCTATAGAATAAATGAATTGCTCATAATTATATGACGTACATTCAGTGAGCAACACCAAGCCCTTATAGAGAGAGATTTCAGTGGGGCAGATGTGAGCTTTTAAAAGATATTTTCTTCATTGTTATTGACAGAATAGAAAGATTACATATTTTAGAATTATAAAGGGATCAATACATGATTTCATCAATATAAAATTTTTAGTGTATATAAATTTTTATAGCTAAATCTGCATTGATTTCTTCAGTAAATTCTGTTCTTGACAGATTCAAATCTAAGGCCGATTATTGTTTTACTTTACATCACCATTTTGTGTATTTTCCCTCTCATTTATATTAGATCCTGCTACAGCAGAAGAATTCGTACCAGAGCAACTTTACTTTGAGGAATTGGAAGAAGAAAACAGACACAAAGACGAACGAATAGTTGAAATCAAAGAAGAAAATGCCAAAGTATCATCACAAGATCATGATGCTGCAAAGAATGTAGACCTTGAGAACAATAAAGAGGAGGAGATGAAAGAAGATCCTGATCTGTTCTTAGATGTAAAGCCTTCGAGACAGAAGAGAGGGGCAGCTTTGAAGATTGCTTCATTTAAAGAGCCACATCTTAATCTGTAAGCTAATTTGAAGATATTTTTGCCTGCATGTCATAGGCTCTTGTGACATCCATCTTGCTAATTCTTTCTGGTGATGTTTTCCTAAATGTATTATATGATTTAGGAAGAAAAAAGACTAATTGATGAGGTAAAAGAATTCTGACTTAATATGCCCATCTTGGTTGGGAAGTAATTCTGGCCCCTTACTCATGCATGTCATAGGGGGCCATGGTTGTGTGCTTGTTAGTTTGTTTGGGTCAGGAGGTAATTGATTGGCTATAGATCCTACTTCGTGGCCTTATGGAGGGTCTCCAGGCTTAATTCCCCAAGCTCCAAGCTGTCATGAAGCTTAATAATGACATATAGAACAGAACTTGCATGGTGTTGAAGGGTACTTAAAGGAATAGGGGAGTTGTGGCTGGCAATCCCTCACTCCCTCTATTGTCTAATTGCAAAGCAGTTGTGAGAACTGGCTGGAATACAGCAACATGTTTGAAATATATTCATATATTTTTGGAAATAGAATTTCACCATTTCTAGTCTTTACTTGGAAGGGGCATGAAATCCCTCTCCCTGATGCATATTTCTCTCTCCCACTCTTGTCCTCCTTTCCTCCAAAAAATGCCTTGTTGAAGAGGCAAGAAAGGATAGTGTATTTTGAAGCTCAGCTGTCAAAATTCTCTTGGCACAGTGAGAGTTCCCCCCATTATTCATGATGTCATGTCATACACACGTTAGCTTGGTTATAAACTCACACCATTTCTTTGATTTATATTGCAGCATCTTATTTGAGATCCCCATTTTCCCTAGTGGTTGCAACCACATTTACATATATTTATAATTGTTCTGTTTTTTATGTTATTATTGTTAATTTCTAGAGGGCAGCAGTAGCTTAGTGGTAGAGTATACAAGCTCCTTCCTGAAAGGCATCCAAACCTTAATCCTCCAGCTCCAGCATGTATGTGTCTACCCCTGTTTGAATGTGTACTAATTGTGACTCATAAAACAGTGATTAATCATTTCTAATCATCAGAAGTCTTGCATTTTACTTTGTTGTATGTGTATATTTAAAAAAAAAAGGAATTCCCTACTATACACGAGGATGGACAGGATACATCATTGCACTGTTTCTCAATTCCTTTGTTTTTTGTGACCACACTGTCCAATCCCCCATATCAGTAGACCTGTAAATACTCTTCCAGATTCAATACAAGCAGAGTTCTAATTTTTATATGCTAATTTTCAGTAGCCCAAGTCTATTGATCCTTGGAGGCTGCATCATTGAATCCTATTTCATGGAGCTCCATATTTTGTATAATGTTTTAATAAGAGCCAAAACAAATACTGTGAATGCAGATAGGTAATGTTTTGTGTGTCATCTTTAATCTCCACTATGTGGTTGAACTTAGATTGCTTGATGCTGGGGATTAAGGCTGGATATCCTTCCTGATTCTCTGCCATGGGTTCGAGTGTTGGTCTGTCATCTCACGAGTAAAGCATTCAAACCACTAGCCTATGGTAGTGGATTGCTGGTTAATATTTTATTAGGCTATGACAACCTCCATATCTCATCCAAGTGCGAGGAGATGGTATTTTACAAGCTTATTCACACTTGAACTTATTGTGTAGACTACAGGAACTTTATGCTCACCTACACTCTCAGAGTGAGGAATTATTACTTTCCTCTACATTATTTTCAGTTTTGAGGTAACTGGTGCACACAGTGGCACAGTATTATATGTGAGAATTTCGTTATTGGACGCAATATTGTGGGCTGCAGTACTGTATTGGTGAGAATGCTTGACTCGGGAAGTGACGAATACGTGTTGAACTCACTGTAGGTCGTTAGGAAGGGCGTCCACCCTCAATTCCCCAGCTCCAACGTGTCTGTGTCCACCTCCATTTGAACGGTGATCAATAATGACATATAACCGGCAAAAATAAATATGTAGTACAGCTACTTCTTAGAATAATGAAAAGATAGGTTCTCAGAAGTGCCGCGTATTGTAATTTTCCATAAGAAACAATTATAATAGGCTTAGATATGTTCCACAACCATACATAGACACACTATACCAAAGATATGATATGTAAAACATATTTCATAAAAGTAGTCACCGTGACTCAAACGGTAGCGTCCGCAACTCTGAGGCGTCAGGTCGAGGGTTTGCGCCCCGTCACGGTCTGAGGTTAGCAAGGGCATGCACTCAGGGTAACGATTACATCTGCCAAAACAAGTCCTTCGCAAGAAGGCAACCGTCCTAGCCCTTGGTTGAAAAGGGTGTCCGTGACGTAAAACCGGAACATTTTATAAATACATAACAAAGCAGAAAGATCTGTAGTTATTTATATTAACATGCAGATAGTGTACAGTGTAAAAGATATACAGATTTACTGTACAGTAAACAAATTAATGCACTCTATTATGCGGTGGGCAACAGGCATACACTGGGACATGCATGGTGGCGGTGAGCATGAGGATGCAAACATTTTGCCGCCTCCGTATCAGCTGATGCACCCTCACACGCTATTTCCCTGACGATATTATATCGCAAGTTTGTTTGCTGTTTGTTCTTAATGCTTTTTTTCCATTATCTTCATTAATGTCTGATCGCATTGAGCGGTAGAAGAGGAGGAGGATGCGGGAGAACGAATCTCTATATTCAAACGTTTTGCCGCCTCCGTATCAGCTGACGCACCCTCACACGCTATTTTCCTGACGATATTATATCACTAGTTTGTTTGCGGTTTATTCTTAATGCTTTTTTTCAATTCTCTTCATGATACCCGATTGCATTAAGCGGTAGAAGAAGAGGAGGATGCGGGAGAACAAACCTCTTATCTGCAAACGTTTTGCCGCCTCCATAGCTAATGCACCTTCGCATACTATTTCTGTGACAATATTATATCAAGTTTGTTTGCTGTTTGTTCTTAATGCTTTTTTCAATTCTCTTCATAATATCCGACCGCATTAAGCGGTAGAAGAGGAGGAGGATGCAGGAGAACGAACCTCTATATGCAAACATTTTGCCGCCTCCGTATCAGCTGATGCACCCTCGCACGCTATTTCCGTGACAATATTATATCGCAAGTTTGTTTGCTGTATATTCTTAATGCTTTTTTTCCATTATCTTCATAATATGCGATCACATTAAGTGTTAGAAGAGGAGGAGCATGGTGGAAAAGTGCCTCCGAGGCGGTCGATTAGTTACTAAAATAAAAAAAAATAATAATTTTTTTTGCATGGGCGTTATTCGCGAATTTCATATTTTTTAGGGGCGTTATTCCAGTTTTGCAGATTATAAACATGCGTAAAAAGTGAACTTGGTGTATTCTCTTGAGTAGTTTATGCTCTACAGGAAACTTTATCTCATATTTAGATCAAGAGATATTTTGGTATTTGTTTACTTATATATTTAATTCTTTCATTTATTTATTTTGTTGTTTCCCCTTTTCTTCAACAGAAAGATGCGTAATACTGGAGAGACTAAAAGAAATTCCCAGAGAAGGAAGTAAAACTCAATCGTAATACAGATGTTCAAGCGTCTTAAAAGTCAAGAAATATTTTTTTTAGCATGCTGTAAATATAAGAATTATAGACTGTAAGTAACCAAGTGGATGTTTGTTATTTTAAGATTTGTGTCATTAAAGTAAAATATGTTTGACATTTCCATGCCCATGTTCTGTAAAGGCATTTAATTTTATTAGGGTGTTTTGGTGTATCATGGCTTAATGCTAAAAAATCATTCTCTTGACCTGTATGGACAATAACACCACGTATTGTAAATGCGCAAGCTGTTGTGCTTGAGTGTATTTAATTTTATTTACTTCTAGAACACCTTGAAACTACAAGGTACATCTTTTTTGTTTAATGAACAAAGGGACCAGTAACCATTTTCTATAAATTGTGGTTGTAGAGCCATTAGCAACCTCAAATTGCAATCGTGGAACTTGTGAGTCACTTATACTGACCTGTTAGGATAGGCTTATTCTTTGAGGTAGTCTCCCTGCGATACCAGAAATTAGCTGTTGAGCAGTTGAAAATGTGTAAATTTTTGTTTTTCTTAGTATCATTAATTTTAATTTTACTTCTCAAAAGCAATTTTGTATTATTACTAAGTATACAGTATATGGACTGCAAGTTTTGTGAAGGATTTTCCATTAAGAAATTTAAGCTTCTTATTCAAGTTTGAATAGTAGGTCTGAATTAATATAGAGGGCTGCCTGACCAGTTTCTTTTATAGGTGAATTTTAAGTTCTTTATTGACAGCAACTAATGGTGTTAAATATTTTTTTATTTTGGATTTTACTACTACATTCTTATTGGTAAAGTTACTGATTGCTACCTTGTTGCCTATTTTTATTACAGTCATTTTGTATTCACGTTTTATCTGAGTGCCGAGAATTAGAAATCAGAAATTTTAGATTGCAATTTTGGGTATTGTTTCTGTGGTCTTAAAGCCTTATATAAGTACTGTACTATCGTGTGTGCTTCCCCCCCCCCCCACTAATTGTTACTTTTCTACATCTGAAATTTGTCTTCACATCTTGGGTGACTGATTCGTCAGGTCAGCTCATCGATTCGAGAGCCGCCACGGTCTGAGCTTAGAAAGGGCATTCACTCTGGGTAACAGTCGCATTTGCCAAAACAAAATTCTTCGAGAAGATACGATACTAGCCCTTCTTAGAAAAGGGAGTCCTTGACTTGAAACCGGATCAGCATATTTGCAGTAAGGTTTCTTGTAAGTTTTCTTGTGTAAATGTCTGTGAACTTGATTATTGACAACAGTTCCCCAAACAAATATTGAAATGACTGAGAAAGAGCTATTCTGATGAGTTTTTGAGTAAGTATTTCAAATGATGACATCCGCAGAATTGCTTAGTACCATAGACACTTTCACTTGAATGTCACTATAATGTGGCCTTGTGCCTTATTTAATTAGCAAATATATTTTGTTCATTCCCATTTAGCATTGTATATAAAGCAAAAATATTTTAACCTTTCCCTCATATGGGGCTGATCATGGATTGTTAACATCTTCTGCAGGACGTGTTTAGGATATTATTTGGCACAGAGTGTTGACATATATATAAGTATGTGAAAGTATATCCAATTTTTGTCTTACCAAAAAGTAATACTCGTTAAAAGTAAGTTTCAGATCATTTTAAGTCCAATCTAATTTTTTCACTTTATTTAGAGCAACTTTTAATTTTTTCAGCCAGTGAGTTTGTGCATGTAATTGGATGTTATTCCTTTCTTGAGTATGTTTTTTGTATTTCAAGAGTTTAAGCATCGCTGTTTGCATGTATACATCTGTTGCCCATTAGTTTTATCCTGGACTTTCATTTTTACTCTCTTGTATTGAATTTTACATGAATGTTCCTTATATAGATTTTTAACGAGTTTAGCTGCTCCCTTCATCTCTGATTATTTTTCAGAGTATGCTTTGTTTTGCATACATTGTTTACTTAACAGACATTCCCGGTCATTCCTTTACTGATGGTTTGTTAATCTTGTCCTGAATAATGTACTCATTTACTTTATTGATGTTTCATTAATCTTTTCCAGAATTACATTGTGCTTTACTGCTGACAAACCGATTACACTATAGAACAAAGGGTTATTACTGACCTTCCCATAACATTTAATGTGTTCACTGAATATTTAAAATTCATTACTGTATTATGAGTCACTTCCTCATTGGTGTGCTGTGCTATAAATCGTAAAGGTTATTCAAAATAGATCTGAAACCATTGTCACAACTTGTGTAAATGGTTTTTTCCCTCATTACTAATATTTCTGTGAGAATATATGGGCATTATATAAGACTTCATATTATGGGAAAGTTGTTCACACTTTGTAAATCTTATTTTGTTTACATATATATCTGAGTCATCTCCCAAACATTTTTTTGTAGAGATTTAATTTGCATTGCATCCTGTGAGCTGTTTGCTTGTATCTGTATTGGGCCAAGACCTTTCCAGTCATGCAGTATTTGAAGTCTGTTGGAAAAACTGTTGTGATGTAGAATTTTTTTTATTTATTTTTATTTTTTTCACCAGGACAGGCCAAAAAAAAAATAAAATAAAATAAAACAGCCCCCACCGGGCCTGGGCACAAAGAATACATTAAGTAAAAAGTAACAGAGATGGAGAGTGTAATGACTTGTCAGAAGTGAAGGAATAATAAGGTGTGTAATGAATATCCAGAAATATTCAGTGTTGATGCAGGCATAAAATATAACCGTAACTGAAGGAAGATTTAACATCGAACTGTCCTGAACAGTCCTATTTAAGTTTAAAAATTCTTCAGCTCTAGTATCGCAACGGGCGGCTGGTGTTATTATGATGTAAGCCCCATATTTTATAAACTCTCGGTTAGTATATGTAGCAGTTGTTATGATGTAATTCAATCTACATAGAGTTCTTTAATGGCAAGAGAGTAACTCATCGAGAGATATTTACAATTTCAGTGGGCCCACACCTAACACAGCTGTTAATAGTGCGTTATTGAATATACAGGATGGTACATAGCCTTTTGCTAGGGAAGTTTAAAGACGAGTAGAAGTACTGAACAGTTTATTACCGTAAAGTAGTGTTTGTCAAACTTTTTTACATCAGGGTTATCTCACAGAATAACCAAAACTCTGGAATGCGCTATGAATGTTGATAAGGAAAAATTTTGTCGTGAAATGCCTTTATATGCACTTATATTTGTGTTCATTTTTAAATAGAGGATATACATATTACAGATATTATTCAATAATTAAAAAAACATTGTGGATTTTTTGATTGGTTGAAATCTCCATTGTTTTATTTGAATATTTTTCACTAAGTAAACAAGTGTCAGATGAAAAATATTCTTTTAGCACAATATTAAAATTGCCAAATTTACTTCCTTAAGAAATTAATTTAGGAGTTTTCTCAGAGGACCACTTGAAAAAAAAAGTTTGTTAGCACAGTTCATATGAATAAGCCAAATATCAGTACTATAGTACAAATTAATTTTCATATAATCTGTTCGTAACTGGAGGATGAAATATTGGAATATAATGAGTTTAAATGTAATTATGAACTTTACATAGCAATAGAGCATACCTGGGACGTATGGGAGAGGTGTTCATGAGGGAGGAAAATCACCAGTAAGTTTAAGAAGAAAATTACCTTCAGTTATCATTTTTGGTTTAACATTCCCAAAGAAAATTAGCAGGACAGGTTTCATTTAATGGGATTTATGAAGAACCAGCTATGTTAATGACATGTAAATTCCTTGAGGAATGGAAAGGGGAAAGGATTGTCCATTCCTTCTTAAAGATCAAGTAATTTAGCAACCTATTAAATTGAAATATCAAATGACCAAGACTTGACTCGTACATAGAAGCTATATTAAAGTATTGCTGAAATATTAAAGAATGTATCATACCTTCAATATTTAATGTGGAATCCTCATCTGTTTCCCACAGTATGTAATCTTGAGGTGTATGGTTAGAATAGTGACTCCAAGAGAGATCAGTTTCGAGCTTGAGATCCACCAACGCATCTTGTAGCTATCTCAAGCTTGTCCTGTGAATTTCGACCATTATCACGTTCTTGGATAAACTCAGCCTCCACTCTGTCATTCAGGTTTGCTCCAGTATGTTCAACGGAGTTGAGGTCCGGTGAATTTGTTGGCCATGTAATTCACTTGAAAAATATCAATCTCATAATCCTTCATCATATTTTGCATCTCATTTGCACGATAGCATAAAGCATTGTCAGAGAGAATGCACACTTCAGGGTCCAACACATTTCCAGACTCCTTTAAGAACAGGAGCACTGTTTCTTTCAAAATCTTTTCACGAAAGTAAACTCCTGTCCAACTCTATTCCTCTTCTTTAATTACCCGCAAGAGACACTGCAGTGAAGTACAGAAAACTCCAATGCAGTTTGGATCCTGACATACTCTTTGGTATTGTACAGTGTCTTTGATCTCTTCCATACTCAGTGCTCATATTGTCATTCTGATAATGAGGATGCTGAACAGTCCTGGCGAACAATTTGTCACTTGGACAAGCAGTACTGACAAACCAATTACTGATTTGTTGTTCTCTTTTGGCGATCCTTAATCTCTTGCACTTACATTTGGATTGCCTCTTTGTTGATTCCTGCATGATTTTGCAAAAATATTTTTACTTTCCTGGGAGAGTTTTTATGGTGAACCAAAACCAGAGGTTGTATGGATGTTGTATATCCTTATTTCAATTGTCGGTGATCTAACGTTAGCTTCAACCCAGTTTTTTGATGATCAACTTCCATGTAATGAAAGTAACTCTAGCTGCCATGTCCTCACAATTTTGGTCGACAACACTAATGTCTTCACTGTCTTCAACATGGAAAGCCGTAGGGGCAAGCCAGTCATCTTTATATGTTGATAATCCTGACACATACAGATGACTTGTATTACAGAAGCAATCTGAAAAGTTTTTCATTCTAAATAACACTCATCCACATTCACTCCCCACAACTTTCCACTATCTTCATGCATCACCTTTTGTTCACCAAAACTCACCCCCCACTTCATGGGAGGTGGTCAAAACCTTTGGTTCAGTCCACCTTCCCATCATCACCACCAAAACTATAACTGTCCCAGCTGGCCACAGACAAACATACACCAGTTATGCGAGTGCCAACAGGGAAGCTTTCATTACTGAAACAAAACAACAATTCAAAACTAAACAGTTCTCCCTTCAAAACATAAATCAAGCTGTATGCTTTTCTAACACAATAATTAAAAAATCACTTAAAAAGCATATCCTTACAGGTAACAAAAAAAAACACCCCTAACATCACTTCAGAAATTCTAGACCTTATCAGACAATCCAATACACTAATATTCGCCAACACCCCACATGCAAGATGCTACACAATAAATACATTCACTAAATATATAAATCAACAATAAAATAAATACACTCAACTCACGATTTAATAGACTAATAGGGGGAGGTGAGTCTGTTAAATTTCTGATGGGGTTCGTTGGTGGCAACAATTACATTATGAAAAAATGAAGAATAACACTTTTAACCAATCACTGCATCAATCTCAACATGCACTGTGCCAATGGAAAATACCTGTACACTATAAATATAATAAAGGTAATTCAACTAATTTTGTTTTTATTTGTGTTTGTGAGTTAGAGAGAGAGATTGTTATCCTTAAGTACACTGCATTAATGGCTTATTATGATTATACTTTATAGAAAATATGTATATATTAGGCTTTATTATTAGTATTATTATTATTCATAGTAGTATTATTAGTATTATAACATCATTATTATTGTGAGACACA
The DNA here is from genome assembly GCA_037179515.1 of Halocaridina rubra. Lineage (NCBI taxonomy): Eukaryota > Metazoa > Arthropoda > Malacostraca > Decapoda > Atyidae > Halocaridina > Halocaridina rubra. The sequence goes on along the minus strand of JAXCGZ010001999.1, from coordinate 67,597 downwards.
AAGCAAACATTAAGCACTTTTCATTTTTCTCTCGCTCTCCCTCACATATTTACATTATTATTATTCTTATCTATTTTTTTTATTATTATATCTTGATACACTGAACTGATGGTATCCCCAAGTGCTTATATATATATATATATATATATATATATATATATATATATATATATATATATATATATATATATATATATATATATATATATATATATATATATATATATATATATATATATATATATATCTCTCTCTCTCTCTCTCTCTCTCTCTCTCTCTCTCTCTCTCTCTCTCTCTCGCAAGAAGGTATTGTTTGTGGTTCCTCAGGGATCGATCATAGTACCTATACTTTTCTAATATATGTAAACGATCTAGTAAAATATTTACCTAACAGTTATGTCATTCAATATGCTGACGATACTCAAATCTTCATTGAAGGAGAAATTAATGATTTAGAAAATATTCGTAGAGCAGAAGAATTTTGTATATGGCTAAACGTTATTTTCTAAAAAATGGTCTGTTACTGAATGAAACTAAAACCCAATCTATTCTTATCGGATCCAGACAATTATTATCAGAAGTTGATGACAATCTTCATATAAATTTTAACGGTAATATAATTAAGCCAATGAACTCGGTAAAGAACCTAGGTGTCTATTTTGACCGTTACATGAATTTTGAAATGCTTATAGATGAAATTTATAAAAAAGTAATGGGTACTCTAATATATCTAAATAGGGTAAGAGACTCATTTGAAACATCAACTCGTATAATAATTGTCCAGTCCTTAGCTATGAGTTTAATTAATTACTGTCTCAAAGTTTGGGGATGTACAAATAAGACTCAATTACAAAGAATACAAAAGTTACAAAACTTTGCAGCACGAGTGGCTGTTGGCAATGTAAGAAAATACGAGCACATCTCTCCTGTTTTAAAAGATCTAGAATTGATAAAGATTAGAGATAAATATGTTTTTGATATATGTACCTTTGTTTTTAATATACTAAGAAACAATCTTCCTGATTGCTTGTATAATTTTTCTACAGTAAGCTCAGTTACCGGGTTAACTACCCGTCAAGGGGAAGATTTATTAGTACGAAGGTCTAAAACTGATATTGGCTCAAGAGATATAAACATTCGTGGACCTCATTTATATAATCAGCTTCCCAGAGAACTAAAAAATGCTGGTTCAGTGTATACTTTTAAATATAATCTTAAGAAGTTACTCTTAAAGGAAGATTTTACTTGTAATTTTTAATGGTACACTCATCTTTATGATTTGTTTGTTTTAGTATGTCTATATTGTACACCACAGATGTCTATCTGGAATATATATGTATCTTATTTGAATACCCAATGTACTTTGGAAATAAAGGTTTATTATTATTACACTCTCTCTCTCTCTCTCTCTCTCTCTCTCTCTCTCTCTCTCTCTCTCTCTCTCTCTCTCTCTCTCTCTCTCTCTCTTTCTCTCTCTCTCTCTCTCTCCAGTGGCTCTTGTCCAGTGATGCCGCAACTGAAAAATACTAAAACTGCAACTCCAGATTTTGTCCTTTCAATTGAGGTTTGAGTGTACCTGCAAATGCTTGATCACAATACAAACACTAACAACCTCTACAAAAAACTTAACTACCAACAATAACAAAACAGATTTACATACTACCATCACACCTACAGTCAAATACCCTCTTCTACTCTTTATTTTCATGCCATTCATCTCCACTCCCAACTTGACAATTGGCATGTCGTCAGACTTAAGAGACAGTTTCATACAGACCCAGACTTTAACTTTCACCAACCATCAGGCAAGCACATCATTAAAAAACTCAAGTTCTCTTCTGCCTTAGGCCCAGATAGAACAAGCAACATGCACCTTATACACCTGGGACCAAAAGGCATACAAGCACTCACTCTCATATATAACACTTACTCACACAATGCAATCCCAGAATCTGGAAACCTTATGTTATTATGAACTTCCCCAAAGCCAACAAAAACCCCATGCTACCCTCTTCACATCATCCCATTATACTATTTTGCGTCTTCTCCAAAGTCACCAAATGACTTATAATGCAACAAATTACACCTCTCATGCCTTTAGCCGTGTCATAACAGGTTTCAGACTGTTACACTCCTCAAACACCCTTCTTACAGACCTGACGCAAAGAATTTTTTATGACATCATTTCAACCAGGCTAGCACATAAGATGCTTCTCGTCACATCCGACAAAAATGAGACCTTTGACACTATCCCTTGCTGCAATCTCACAAGCTAAATTTTCAACACAAGTATGTATTATAACAAAAAGATGGCTGGCCTACCTCGCAGTCCGGTGTGCACATGTATTATTTGTTGGTCAGTCATCCAGAAACTACTGACAGTCCCTTGAGGATCCATCTTATCACCCACACTCTTTAATCAATACATGCACATTTTACTCTCTCCAGACTTACCCTAAGTACACATAGCTTCCTATACAGATGACAATATTCACAAGTACACATCAAAATGCAAACTCGGCTGCAGACATCCTCCAGACTAGACAAATGGTTCACCACAGAATTAAATTAGCTCCAGTCAGTGTCACAGTTAATTTCCTCACAAACTGGATAGCACAAGACGGTCACATTTCACACCACCTCAAAAACAATATCCCCTCAACTCGCACACATGCACCTAAAATCCTTAGTATACCATGCGATACATAAGTCATTTATACATGTTGCAAACATCAAAAACAAACTGTCCCCAAGGCTGAATGCCCCCAGGTTACTTGCCCATAACATTCAGACACAGCAAAAAAAACCCTGCACAACAGCATACAAACAATACAATTGCTCATTGGTGGAATACACAAGCCCTGTTTGGGCTTCTAACTTCACTGAAACACACCACAACACCTTACAGACTACAAAACATAGCAGTAAATATAATCACAGGCTACACAGCCACTACTCCTATGCATCACTTACACCAAAATAGTCCTCAAAGTCAAAGACCATCTTTACATGGCAGAACACCCACACACCAGGGAACAAAAAAATAACACAGCACTCAATATCATACACTAAAGCTGTCATCTCTTCTACCTTACCCACCCAAACCAGCCTTTTCAAACATATCCATACCTATTTAACCCACCAGCCCATCCAGTCACTCATGGACAACATGCAGCTGCATGCACAACCTCCCAGCATCTTTCCTTGCAATTCCTCCCTTCCCTATGACAGATTCCACCTGGCCAGGCCGCATTGTGGGTGTCATCCATCCCTTCTGAGCTATCAGAAAAGACCTGTCGCACTTCCTTATAGCACAGTGGGAAAGTCCAGGATAGGCAACGGCCTCCCGTAGGGACCGAGGACTGTTTGGAATTGCACCATTGGGAACAACAAAAGTAACATCAACTAATCAGCAATCTATGTCTGCAAGGTAATGAAGGATAATGTCAGAAAATGACTGAAATATGCAGTGCACAGTGTTCTTTGCTCCTAGCTAAATGTTATGTACTACCCTATAGTAGAAATTATGGAAATATTTTTCTGATAAAAAATACGTTGTAGCTACTGTACTATTTTAAATATAAGTTTTATAGTCATAGTCAGATTTTATTGCCAAATATTTAGTATACATACAGGAATAAATATGTACATTATATTCAGAGGCACTAACCTGCTGAGCAAGAGCTCCTTGGCAGGCAGTTTAATATACATTTCACATAAATTAAAGTATGACGGCAATAGTTAACAAAAGCTCCAATATAGCAATCTCATACTTGTAATAAAACAAAACAGTAGCCTGACCTTAACCTGGACATAATGATACACCAATACTGTATTAATTATTAATCAACAGCTGCTTGATTTTGCTTAGTAACTAAATACTGTTTGAATTTCTTTTTAAATAAAGTTGTGCCAGTTATTGTTTTTAAATCTTCTGGTAATGCATTCCAACACTTTGGGCCAAAACAGTGAATAGAAAATTTGTACAAGGTTGTTCTCGGCTGTGGACATATCAAATTTATATTGTTACCTCTGGTTCCATGGTTGTGTTGAATAAATCTAAATAATTTTCTGTTATCATTAACATCACTATGTATAATAATAAGACAGAAATATTGTATTAAGTAATTAAATTTAAGCAAGTTTAGCTCCTTTAATAAAGAGGAAGTTGAGTCATATTTTCCACTATATGTAATAGTTCTGATCAGTCTTTTCTGAGTTACAAATACATCCCTTACAATTGACGGCCAAGTACAACCCCGGATGGACAAACAGTATATAATATGAGGATAACACAGGGAATAGTATATTCTTTTTAAGTCCTCATTTGTTAGGTTATGGCGAATTTTATACAAAATTCCACACGTCTTGGACAGTTTTGAGCAGACAGATTGAATATGATATTTCCAACTTAAATTTTCATCAATAATTACTCCCAAAAATTTCTTACAAGCAACTCTTTTAACTTCATACCCATTCACATTAACTTGACCAATATTGTGTACTACAGATCTATTTTAAAATAAGATATAGTCAGTTTTGGAAACATTTAGCTTTAATTTATTAACAGAGACCCAGTTGTTAATTTTTTCTAGTTCACTACTTAAAACAGAATGCAGGTATTCAAGGTTATTATCATGCAAGGGAAGGTTGGTGTCATCTGCATAAAGAATATATTTGAATTTATTACTGGCATTGGAAATATCATTTATATAAACTAAAAATAAAAATGGGCCCAGTATTGATCCTTGTGGTACTCCCCTCTCAATAGTTTGCAACAAAGATGCTTTCCCATTACAATATACGGCTTGTTTTCGATTTTTCAAATAGCTCTTAAATAACTAATGGTGTTCCCCTAATACCCACACAAGTTAGTTTTTCTATTAGTATATCATGGTCTAATGAGTCAAATGCTTTGGACAAGTCTAAGTACAGTACAGTAATCTGTACATGATTTAATATACACAATAGGTTTCATGAAATGTACTTCAGCTTTTACATATAAAAGTCTTGAAAATACGTGGTTTTGGAATAACACTAGGTGTTGCAGAACCTCTTGACTGTGTTAGATGAAGACCACTGTACTTGCACAATCACTTAATGTAATAATTTTCCAGTTTGTCTGATTGCTAAAAAAATATGTCAACTCACTGCAGAACAAATGCATTACACTCTGTGCATGGAGTGGTGATAAATACATTATTCAAATAAAAAGATAGATTTATCCCAGCATATTTAGTTAACGTTCCCACTAAAATCATAAGTTACCTGCTGTAGTTGAGCCACCATTGTTCTGGTCTTATTATATATAAAGCCCTCAAATCTGAAGGAACAAATGACTTATTCCTAATATTATTATTGAGAGTACAGGATAGTATTTTAATTTCTGGAAACTGATGTTAATATGTGGTAATTTCATACCTAAATCTTTTTTTACTAAACTATTTAGGGGACAGTGGTTATCACTCACGACTAGGGTAGTAACAAACCAACTAAGTACATAAGATTTACTGGTTAATTGAGTATGGTATATCAATGTAGTATATGGTAACTGCATCCTTGCATTCATTTTACTGAACTCTGTTTAGGGAACAGTGGTAGTGCAATGGTTAGAGCGCTCGACTGGAGAAGTTACATCTTTGTTCGAGTCCACTTGGGGTGTCAGGAAGGGCATCCAGTCTTACAACCTCGGCTTCAATCTGTCTGTTTCCATCCCCATTCCAATGGGGATTAATAGTGACACATAAAAGAGTAGATAACAAAATTGAGGATGGAATAAATATTTGTAGCAGCCAAACTTATTGTTTTCAAGCAGGTCTAATGGCATAATCAGCAGCAAAATGTCATATTGTACTCTCATGGTTGTATAATGTCAGTTCAAGTGAAGAATTTTGCCGTGTCAGTACAGTGAGCTATTGGTTTCTTCAAATATCCAGCGTACAGACGTTCCCCTACTTGCACACAACCGAGTTACGAACATTCGCAGGTACGGACAAAAACCTACCCATTATCTACCCATGTATTAAGGTATGTATTGCTGTACTGTACTGTATTAATACATTATTATTACTGTTTGAAAAGTCGTTAATACTGAATGCTTTGTGTTTTATGTAGTAGTTGAGTGTCTTTAGCCTTAGCATTTTATATACATGTACTGTACGTATTTTTTTTTTTTTTACCTAAAGACAATTTATGAATGTACTTCTGGAGCCTAACTTGTTCGTAAGTAGGGGAGTGTCTATACTGACACTCCCCTACTTAAGAACAACCAAGTTACAAACATTTGTAGATACGAACGAACACCTACCCATTATATACCCATGTATCAGTGTATGTATTACTGTACTGCACTGTATTATTACATTGTTATTGCTCTAATAAAATGCATTAATACTGTACACTTTTTGTTTATGTAGCAGTTAAATTTCTTTAGCCTAAGTACTGTACAGTTCTGCATGTGTATATACTACAGTACATTTTTTTTACCTGAGCACAGGTTACGAACGAACTTCTGCAATCTAATTCGTTTGTATGAAGGGGAGTACCAGAAATAAAATTAAAACTGCCCATTTCCTCCCATTTATTGTTCATTATACATAGTTGGTTGGCCCATTGCAGTACTATTAGTGAAGATCTTTTGGACTTATATAGGACAAGTTAGGACATCTCGATGTTAAGTCTTCCTTCAATTACAGCTCTTTTCTCATTCCTTCATCTACATCAAATATTTTGGCATATTCGTTGCACTCTTGTTACGCTGTCACAATTCTTCCCATCTCTGTTTCACTTTGCTTTATGTTCTTAGTACCCTTACATGAAGAGGCTAATTTTCTTTGCCCTTCCTGGTGTTACACTCATATGAAAAGAAAGAAAAACTTGTGGCCAACCCTCTTATCTTCATAAGGTCATGGTATGTTAGAAAAGAAATGAAATTAGAAATAGTATTTTATATGCCAGTAAGTGGTATACAATGAAATAGTGTTTGATATACCAGTAAGTGGTATACAAAGAAGTACTGTTTGATATACCAGTAGGAGTTATACAAACAAATACTGTTTGATATACTAGTTAGTGGTATGCAAAGTTATACTATTTAATGTACTAGTAAGTGATATTCAAATATACTTTTTGATGTACCTGTAAGTGGTATGCAAGCATATACTGTTTGATATACCAGTAAGTGTTATGTAAACAAATAATGTTTAATATACCAGTAAGTGGTATACAAATAAATACTTTTTGCTATCCAAGTAAGTGGTATACAACATTTCAACTTTTTAGCCATGATATACTAACTTGCTGACCTTTGGATCTCGGTAAAAGGTTTTGAAATTATGAAGTATTGTACAATGGTGATATTTGGATCTCAGTTCCTTTTATTTTTACTGTAGTAAACTGATAATGACTCCTTGTCCTTATATTGGACAATGTTTTAAAAAGTTGTCACTTTAAAACTACAGGATTCTTTGCAGAGGCTGTCTCAAATGGAAGTAAACCGCAAAAATATTGTCCTCTTGGAAAAATGGGGAACAATATTCTGTCATGCCAAAACTATATATTTAAGAATCAAGTCAAGTTCTGATTCTTGTAAACTAGGTAAAACTTTGCTACTTAGTATCCCTTGCTCAATTGATTGCGTATTTATGAGTAATAATCTCCTTCTTTAGCATTCAAGTTCAGACATACAATTTACATAGAAATCAGGTTCAATTAAAATTCTATGTATTTTTGTAAACCACCTTCAAATATATGAAATTTCTCATGATTGATCTCTGTTGTTTCCAGATTTAAGTAATATAATATGTATCAGATATAGTATGCAGAGGTTCTGAGATCTGCATTATACTACATAAGTTGTTTAGTCTCTTTCCTTTCTACTACAAGATAACTATAGAAAACTGTATGAAGATTTCATGTCTAAAGAAGTGACATAAAATTTCGGACAAGGTAAGCGAGAACGTTTGTTACCCTATGATTTTAAGTTACTCTGAAACTTGCTGCGCAAATGGATTGTTTTATAAGTACTTATTAATTTTTATTTTATTTATGTTTATTTTATAATTGTGACACCAGGACGGGCAAAAATAAAAAAAATAGCTAACTCTGGCCTGGGCTCAAAAAAAGCAAAAGTAAAGACAGACAGAGATATCAAGCATTGTGACGTGTCATATGTGAAGGGATAGTAAGAGATGTGTAATGACTATCCAAGAATATTAGGTGTTAGCAATATTGTAAGCTTAAAACGGAATTCAGATTTATACAAGATTAATAATTAGCTGTGGGATAGACCTCGTTTCTTGGAAAACCAATCTGCACATGCGGATTAGTATGGGTGCACCTGCTGATCAGTATGAGCCTTCACATGCTGGACAGTATGTCTCCACATGAGTAGCATTATGAGTCTGCATATGCAGATTAATATGAGTGAACATGCTGATCAGTATGAGTCTCCACATGCTGAGCAGTATGAGTCTTCACATGCTGATTAGTATGAGTCTCCACATGCTGATTAGTATGAATCTGCACATGCTAAGCAGCATGAGAGAAATTGTTTTCTGTTCTTATGAAATGTTTAGTGAACTAACACGTTACACTTAGTAAAATGTTTTGATCTGATTTTGTTTAAGATTTAGTTTGAAATAAAGCAGTTTAAAATTAAGTTCCAATAACAACATCATGATGTATGGAAAGTCACCTTTACTTACATTTGATTAGTTCAGACATATAATTAGAAAAAAAAAATTTCATGAAGCATTTTAAACTCTTATAATATATTGACGCCATTATATTCTATACCGGATAATATTAGGTGTTGGTTTGTGTTATTACTATAGAATGCTTTAATATTGTAAACAGGAAAATATTAGATGTTAAGAGTTTGTGATTATTGCGCAGTTTTATTTTAAAAAGAAAAATATTTTATGTAAGTTTGTGTGATTGTTTTTTCCCAAAAAATATATTACTATTTTGCTTAACTCATAAACCAGGTTAAACTTTCTTGAATACTTTTTATTTACCAGAATATATTACCTAATAGAGCAGTCCCCCATTACTGATGTCTTCTGGGGTCTTTTATATAAAATGTATGTGAATGATTTACATGTTTAACAGCTATACAGTACAATGTAATATAACAAAAAGTAACAGAATAGTTGTTGTTTGTCATTTTGTGTCCCTATTGATCCCCAATTGAATGGGGGTGGACATTGAACTGGGGATCCAGGGCTGGATGCCTTTCCAAGCACCCCATTGAATTTTCGATCAAAGCTCTGTCATTTCCCAAGTCGAGTGCTCTGAGTTCTGTGTTACTACAGTCCCCAAGGTAACACGATAGTAAATGACTTTATTTTAAACATACTGTTTGGCCACTTCTAAAAGGTATGTTTCATTAAATACAGGAGAACTGAAGGTAAGATGCTGAGTGGGGATCATATTACGTTTTTGTATCCACTATTAGTCCTCATTTTGGGAAGGACACAGACGGAATGTAGCTGGGGATATTAAGACTAGATGCCCTTTCTATCATCCTGCCATGGGCTTGAATGGGGGGTTGTCTCCTACCAGTAGAGCATTCTACTACTATGCTCCTGCAGTTCCAGGGGTACATATTACAGCGAGTCCCAGCAAACATTCTCTATGATGATTTATCTATATTAGGCTTCTTTAATTCCCGATACCCCAATTGCAATGGTCCTGGTGTTTCATATTCATGAAAATATTACCTTAAGATTCTAATTGGTGCATACCAACCAAGTAAGCTTTTCGCACAGCTTAGTCTTCCTGTCAAGTGTACTTGCCTATGTGTGTGTTATTACCCCATATTATACATTTCCTTTAGAATTGGACCTAATATCAGAAAGATTAATGGATGGATGTCCCCTTCCAATTTTCACACTTTCAAAAGTCTAGGTTGACAATACATCTCCATAAATTTCTTTTCTTGCTGCAAATTAAGTGGTATGAGGCAAAAATGGACGAGGTATAATGAAGCCCTACTAAATTATTCCTTTGTTGGGAGCTTTGGCTACTGTTCCAGCTCTGAGGCATATGGCAGTACTTAAAAAAAATTATTATTACTGCACTTCATTACACTTTCATATTTTTTGTGTGCGCGCGCTCATGTGCGTGTGTGTGTTGCTCATCACCTGTATCAATACACTGGGATAATTTTGCATTCAAGTTGCATTACATGCCAAAGGCATAAGTTAATAATTTTAAGGGGTTTTAAAATATCCATTCAAATCTCGTTAAGAGTTTTCTAAGTTATCTTTGCAGATATTAGTTAATAATGTTCCAGATAATAGTTTTTATAACATGCCACCTCTTACAAACTGCCACAGTAATCAAGACATACAGTATATGTATTTTGGATATAAGACCCGTTTTAATAAATAGGAATTGAAATATAACAAACTAAACAAGTTTCAGAGTGAACAATGATATGTTATATTTACTTTTTTTTTACTCTTACATACACAGGTTCACTTAGAAAAATCTCAGATTACAGGACAAAGAGAATATTCATTGTTAAGAGTCATGAATATAGCTTCTGAAAACTGACATGATTGCACTCCTCTTAACTCTGAATTAAAATAGCATAAGTTAAAGAATAATTACTTCTTCCCTAGAGTAGGACTTAGTGTCATAAGAGAGCATATGACAAGACTTTTCATAACCTTTCCATTATTTAAACTAGTATACATTTTATATAAATCAACTTACTGCTTAGACTCCACAGTCTTTAATATTGTCTTTTTACAATTCCATAAGTCTACGAGTACAAGTTTTTAAGTCATTTACATAATGTAAAACGTTCATTTAGACAGTAAAATGTACATGTAGTGCCATTATCAGCATTTAAAAAATACTCTTCCTACATTTAGATAATGTTCTAGCATAAAAACTTTTAGTTATCATCTAACACATCACTAATTGCATACAGATCATATGAAACTCTACCCTAACACCGGTTTATCACAATTTAGATTAATGATTAGCTCAGTCTTATCTTATATAAATAGATAACATTATATACATATGATCACATAGGACATATGAGTGGAAATGCAATACTGTACAGTTGCTCCTCTACTTACAAACATCCGGAGAAACGAACATGGAGTCTACTATTATTATACAGCAAGTTATGGATGGTTCCAACGTTTCTAGATATGTACAAACTTACATCATGTGTCTTTAGGATAGGAAAACAAATGTATTATGTTCTAACACAAATTTATTATGCTACCTACGTGATGTAGAAATTATTGTACACCCAATACAGTACTGTGCATACAAAATATCAACTTACAAACAATTCAAGACACGAACGGCCATTTGGAACGTAATTTGTTCATAAGTAGGGGAGTGTGTGCACAATATTTACAATTAAAATACTGACCTTTTAATCAGTTTAGTAAATTTTTCAGACATGTTAAAAGGTATAACAAATTGTGCTGCTGTTTTATGTGTCACTATTACTCCCCATTATGAAGTGGACACAGACGAGTAGAAGCTGGGGAATTAAGACTATATGTACTTCCTAACGCCCCATGGTTGGCCTCGTACAAGGGTCTGTTATTGCCCGAGCCAAGTGCTCTAACCCTTGCGCTACCACCTCACACTAATAATTATATGCAACGATGTATGTGTTACAATTAGTCCCCAGTTGAATGGGGGTGGATAGAGACATGTTGGAACTGAGAGGTTAAGGCTAGATGCCCTTCCTAACACCCTGCAGTTGGATCAAAACCACGTTAGTTGCTTTTTGACATGGGCACACTACCACTGAGCTACTGCAACTTAAATAATAATTGTGTATTTTATAAAAAAAAAAAATTTGAATTTGTACAGTTAATTGCCAACACTGGAAAGATCATGAACAAGAGAAGAAAATATAATTCAGTATTCATATGAGCCACTGTAGCTCACTGGTAGAGCACATAAGTTCGTATGTAATGAGCCTGACAAACTCAAGTTTGATCCCACTGTGGGGTATTGGGAAAGGTGTCCAGCTTTAATCCTTCTTATAAATTCAACCTGTCTGTGTCCACCCCCATTCAAAAGGGGACTCATTGAAATGCAGAAACAACCAAAACAATTTATATGAGCAGTTAGTCATTCATATCATTAAATACATCTCTAACTCACATTTTGACTTGAAACAAACTTTCCTCAAGCTCTAACAAATAAGTTTTAGGTTTGCTGCTGACGGTCAAGGGCATAGATGAATGTAAAAAAATATAAATAAAACCATGTTACATACTGATAAAAAAAAAATTCTTATATTAATCATTGTTTTAAGTCTCTTTTAAGAGAATCGACATGCAAATAAATCTGTGTGTAAGTAATGGATAGTTAACCTTGGGGAATGTCTTAATTGTAAAATATTCCTTACTTTATGCATTAGAGGGAAAGACAAGTGATGGGCCCAATATCTGTAATGCATAGTCACACCAAGAATTGTCTTTGTATGACGAAGGGTTAGCAGTGGGATTCCACAGGGATCAGTTTTAGGGCCACTTCTGTTCCTTACAAATGTATATGGCCTGCTAGTCTGTAAATGCATTTTTAAATATGTTTGCATATATATTGTTACTATGGAAAGGTTAATATTAAAATATACAGTATTAATTATCAGTACTCAGGACTTCTTGAAAATTTGAGCAGTAGGGGTCCATAACTATATTTTCCCATTATATTTCCTTAGTAACCCTAAAGCAGGACTGTGGAAAGGGTCGAGATCACTTAAAGAGAACTTCCCTATGACTACAACCTGTACATGTTATACTTTCCTTAATACAAAAATAGACATGCATATTACATGGACAGAAAACGGAAAATTATTTATCTTCTAACCAAACTGCAAGATACTACTCATATATTATTATAATTCATTAAAAGTGAGCCTCATTATTAAAAGAAAATACATTATATTAATTTTTGTAAAATAGTGTATAGAGTATAAAAACACAATTATCGAGTTACTGAGGTTAACAACCTGGAAGCACTTTTCTTTTTCTTGAATAATTTTACCATAAAAAAGTGTGAGACACACTTGCCATATCTTCCCATATACTTTCTCAATGTTTATATATAAGGGTTAAAGGGAAAATTATATGAATTATAAAAATAGAAGTATATGTATACAGTATATATGGTAATGGAAAATAAATATGCAACGCCTATAAATACTATAAAAAGCTTACTTTGGTTAAAATGTGTATTTACATATAACTAATGTTGGCACAGTTCACCCTAAAAAATAATATTCCTTAGTGAACTAATAGGTCCCTTTAGGAAATGTGGATTTCGTGGAATGATTAACTTAATTGATTTAAAGTATAAATATGAATACACTATATATTACATTTTATATTATTTGGTATTTTCTCTAAGGTGCTTCTTCTTCTAATAAGCTCCATATGAAAGCAGCAATTTCACAATTAAAAATAAAAATAACCATTTGCAGAGGATTCCTTACCATGCAGAGAATCTCAATTGCATAATGTGAGGGTCCAGTAACACCATTTATCACAAACTCATCACAATGTGTTTGCATCTTTCTCACAGTGAAAAAAGTTTAATCCTCCAACAACTATTGTGATATCTTTCTTAACATATCTCCTATTGCTCATCCTCTTCATCACTGTCATCCTGAATGGCAGGTCCATGAGAATCGGTAACAAGTTCATCACTGTTGTCAATTTCCATTATTCCTTCTGAGAGAAGACCTTGTATTTCCTCTGACGTCCCAGATTCTTGAATAGACACCATTTGTGCTCTGAAACACCAACAGCTTAAAGCAGGTTTTCACAAATATGTATAATACCAAATACTAATGATAATACTTTTTAGTATATATAAACACAAGAGCTACCATCAAGAACTGTTCTATAAAAGCTAGTTTAAATAACCACAGGTTTCTAATGCAGTTACACACACCCCACAGTAGCCAACACGCTCAGTTAACACTTAAGACCTAACAAGGACACAACAGTGAATAAATGTCTATAAAATATTTATAATTTACCTGTCAAGTATTGAGGCATCCATTTCAGACATCTCGACGTAAAAGGGGAGGGCACTAGAGAAAAACGTAATGCTAAAGTAAAGACTAAGTAATGGAAAGGATTTTTCCTTCAGACGTTCATAAAAGACAGGGATAACTTATTTGCATAAATTCTACTCCTTTCAGATATGTAATGACAATTAATATGCATTGATTAAAAAGATGTGTGAATAATAATTTAAAAAGAAGTACAATATAATGCAGTGCAATGGACTAAAGAACTTCTACTAGTACACTACTGTTAAAGTAATCCAAGAGTAATAGAATCATACAAATGCTATGATCTGTTTATATGCTAAGGTATTAAGCTTGCTCATGTACTCGATGTAGATTATATATGGTTTCAAATAAGCAAAATAAACTAGTATAAATATACTGTACATATAATTTTAGACAGCCTTCCCAAGATAGGACATATTATATAAGCTGTGATCAAGTTATATCCTAAAGTCAAATATATGACGACTTCTACCTTGAACTAAACCTCTTATTCTTTTCCCCTTGATAAAAAGATGTTTATTTATTTATTCATTTTTGGTGTTATCTTCCTTTAGATACAGTGGAGTTTGTACCTTTCCCATTAGCATGAAATTATTTATTCCTAGTCTTCCCCTAGTAAATTAGCAAGTATCGGGAGCTCTCCTCTAATACACTAAAGTTACTGTTTTGCTTTCTTCCATATATTTTGTAACATATATATATTTATTACAAGGGTAAAAGATATTTACTGAATTGAGTTTTATATACCTTCCCAGATGAATGGCTTCTGATATGGTTTCGGGCAAAGTGGTGTCTTTTGTTTCAGGCATTACTATATTTAGAACTCCAGCAACAATGGACAAACTCCCAAACACAATCATGGGTAGTGGCCCATACACATAGCCCTGAAAGTACAAATATAAAAAAGGAAAAATATTACAAAAACTAAGTACCATGTAAATTTTATACATCACAGAAACTACAATACAAGTTATAAATAAGTTACAGCACAATCATAAGTCTCATCATCTTATCATTGCAATGAATATTCTTACAACAATACCCACGAGAATGAAAGTTTTAACACTAGCCTTCTAATAAATTAAGTGTGACCTCACCAACTGTGATTAGCGAAGGTCTATATTTATGCCTTTATAATGGTACATATAAACAGAACAAGCGACACTGTTGCACAACAGTAGCATCTATGGCTGATAATATACTGGTCCCAGGTTCACTTCTAGCCCAGGGTTGGATTAGCTTTTACTGTCTCATGTCGATACTGATTAAATCAGGCATATAATTAGGGGGTCAGTGATTTCCTAGAGGTCTATCTGATTATTCTGCCACTGCCCGAAGATCACTGGGTCCAAGTGACCGGAGAAGGGGCTTGGGTCCAAGCTATATGGTAGGCTCTGTGCTATCACTGTCATTTGCCTCTGCCTTAAATTATAAACCTTTAACCTTTCAATTTTCTTTGCGTAAATAACTTATAGGAGAAAAGACAAAACTAAATAGGATTCTCTTCCCTCATTGACTGACTAGAGTGTTCATGAGCTTGTCATTATTATAAAATGAAAACTCTTACAGTACATTGTATTTATACTTTATAACTACAGCTATCTCCACCTAAAAAGCTATGAAATGAGGAAGAACTCAGTCTCAAGTGTGACTTGGATTTTATGAGTGTCATAGCAACAATTGCTACCTCCCCTACTTGTTCAGTTGCAATTATCCTGCTAACATCAGCAAAATATGACATCTTGTTGGATAAAAACAAGCTGCAGAGATATATCTTCAAATATATATTCATACTTTACCACTAGGGTAGTAGTAGAATACGCAACTCAGGAGGTGACAGACGGGCATTCGAGCCTGCAATAGGAAGGGCATCTTGCCATTAATTCCCCAGGTTCAGTCCATCTGTGTCCACTCCCTATATAAGGACTGATAGCGACACTTTAAAAAATATATACAGTATTTCACTCACTAGAGATGAAGAAAATGGAGCCAACATGGCTCCTATTCTCGCGGTAGTTGAACAGAGCCCCAGTATGGTACTGCGAACGCGAGTTGGAAACATCTCGGTCACAAACACATATATCGTTCCAAATGCACTTGTGATGAAGCATTTACCCAAGAGGAATGGGATTATACTATAGTTTGGTCCATATTCTGTGGGGAAAAGTACAGAAAAGCTTAATCAGTACTATTAGCTACACATTTTTATTATATATCATTCTCTTAATTCTGCATTGTCCTTAAGCTGCTACTTTTTCTTAAATGTTTTCTTTGTGCCTGGGCACAGTGAAGGTAAATTTCTTTACTTATCCCAGTATCACACATAAAAAAAAATATATATATATATATATATATATATATATATATATATATATATATATATATATATATATATATATATATATATATATATATATATATATATATATATATATATATATATCAAGGGTTTGCTTTGAGTCCATATCTATTTGATCTGGTCTTGGATGTAGTAACCCAGGGTATTAGAGATCACTCACCATGGTGTATGCTCTGCAGATGACACTGTACTGTGTAGCAACAGACGAGAGGTAGTGGAGAAGAAGCTTGAAGAGTGATGGAGGATAAAGAACTGAGAATCGGCAGGAAGAAGACAGAGTACTTGAGGTTGACAGATGATGAGGATGGGGAGGTCAATTTGCAGGGGGAGGTGTTGAAAAGTTCAAGTATTTGGGATCAACAGTAGCAGAGGATTGTGACCTAGAGTCAGAAATAACCCACAGAATACAAGCGGGATGAAAGAACTGGAAGAAAGTGTCTGGGGTGCTGTGCGACAGGAGAATAGGGATTAAGTTGAGGGGTAAAGTGCATAAGACAGTTGTGAGACCTGCGATGAAGTATGGAGCAGAGACATGGGTAATAATGAAGACACAAGAGAAAAAACTGGATATGGCAGAGATGAGGATGTTGAGATGGATGTGTGGGGTAACAAGAAGCGATAAGATCAGAAACGAGGTAATTAGAGGTACCTCAAAAGTTAGAGAAATATCAAAGAAGATACAAGAAAGTAGACTAAGATGGTATGGTCATGTCGTTAGGAGGGATGAACAGTATGTTGGGACGAGGGTGATGGAAATAGATATAAAGGGTAGGAGAGGGAGGGGGAGACCAAAGCATAGGTGGATGGATTGCATCAATGACGACCTGAGGTCTAAAGGTTAGTTGGGTGATGAGGTATGGGACAAGAACATATGGAGAACACTAGCCAGAAACATCGACCCCATATGAAAGTGGAAAAAGATGTAGACAAAGAAGAAGATATATATATATATATATATATATATATATATATATATATATATATATATATATATATATATATATATATATATATATATATATATATATATATATATATATATATATATATATATATATATATATATATATGAATAATGTTTACCCCGACTGGGACTTGAAACCAGGACATATAATTACTATGCCAAGGCGCTACCAACTACACCACAGAAGGTCTTAAAAGGGAAACAAACCTTACAGCTTTTATCTTCTAAACTAGGAATGAACGCATTTTATCTGAATGCCACTGTGTTCATATTACAGTTTCCCCCAGACTCGCTCGTGGCTTTGTTTTTGCATTTAATTCAGCTCTTATTCTTATTCGGGACCAACAATAATCAAATAAGCTCATTATAATATGTAAAAACATGAATTATTTTTACCTCGACCGGGACTTGAATCTATACCAAGGTGCTACCAACTACACCACAGTTGGTAGTGCCTTGGCATAGTACTTATATGTTCTAGGTTCAAGTCCCATTCGGGGTAAAAATGATTCATGTTTCCACATATGATAATGTGCTTATTTGATTATTGTTGGCTCCGAATGAGATTGGGAGTTGAATTAAATGTGAAAATGTGACAACGAAGCCACGAGTGAGGTTGGGAGAAACTGTAATATGAACAGAATGGCACTCAGATTGAATACGTTCATTCCTAGTAGAGCAGATAAAAGCTATATGGTTTGTTTCACTTTTAAGACCTGCTGTGGTGTAGTTGGTCGTGCCTTGGCATAATAATTATATGTCCTAGGTTCAAGTCCTGGTTGGGGTAAAAATTATTCATGTTATCACATATGATAATGTGCTTATTTGATTTTATATATATATATATATATATATATATATATATATATATATATATATATATATATATATATATATATATATATATATATATATATATATATATATATATATATATATATATATATATATATATATATATATATATATACACACACTAGTGACCCCACCTCTCGAACTTAATATGTTCTCGAAAACTATTCTTGGGTTGGATTGTTCGTGGGTTGGATTTATTTTTCCCATTGAATAGCATGTAAATTTAATTAATCCATTCCTGGTTACAATAAATATTCATTTTAAAATTTTTTTAGTCACTAAAAACATGAAATATAATACAGGTTATATGTATTTCATCTGTAAAAAGAAAATTACATAAATAATAGAAAGGAATTCTACTCTACTAAAGTAAAACACGTACATATTCAGGTATACAGTATACACTAGTTGATGCCCAGTATAAAATAGCAAAGTCCAACACTTAGAAAAGTTGTCACATTCTCCCACTAATAACAAATACAGTAGCAAAGAGTATATATTGTAGATAAAAAAAAAAATATAGCTAAGAAACAGTACTGTATTTACCTTTGTGGATGATTGTTGCTAGCATATGTGAATGGTGATAAAGGAGGAGGGGGACAAATTTTTGGAAGGAGAGGGCTAGATGAAAGATAAAACAGTGGACAATAAAGCAAGAACTACGAAAGAATCACACAGTGCAGGCACCAATGCAGAACTGAGGGTGGGTGAGTGGGACATGTGGTGGTTTGACCAACACATGTGTGTTCGTGGGTTGGGGTCAAAATTATTTCAAAATTTTGTTCGTGGAACAGAGATATGGAGGACTAGGCTCTGAGATGACGATACATCTGCTCTTTGAAGGATGAAAGGTCATAAGAATTAGGAAAGACAAAAGGAGGAAGAGAGTTCCAGAGTCTGGAGGTAGATGGGAAGAAGCAGTCGCTGCACCTACCAATCCGCGAGCTACAAGTCTCCACACAGTACCTGTGATATGAGGCCGCTTGGCGAGTGTTACGTGGCCTTGGCAATGGAGGAGGGATGCAACTCGCCAAGTCATCAGAGCAGCGATGGAAGTAGTCGCGATAGAAAAGCGAAAGGGAAGATACCTTACGGCGAAGAAAGAGAGAATCTAGGTTAGAAGTAAGAGAAGGATCATTAATGAGTCTGACTGCCTTAGATTCAACCCTATCAAGAAGATAAGTAAAGGAAGAAGCACCCCAGAGGTGAGAGCAGTATTCTAAGCAGGGGCAGATAAGACCTTTGTAAATTTTAAGAAACTGCAATGAGGAAAAGTAATGACGAAAACGAAACAAAACCCCCAATTTTTTAGATGAAGATTTAGAAATTTGGATTATGTGATTCCTCCAAGACAAGTTAGAGGCTATATGGATTCCTAATATGTTGATAGAGTTAAGAGGGTAAATTTCATTAGTTTCAAAGACAATAGGGTTATCAGAAGGAGAAGAAGATAACGAGATAGCCAGAAACTGTGTCTTGGAGGCATTGAATTTTAACTAAATTTTGAGTGCCCCATTTAGATACCCTCTGCAAATTTGAGTTAAGAGTAGAAGAAAGAGTGATACGAGATTGACTACGAGTAACAGATGAAGGTTGTGAAGAAAAGGCAGAGGAAAAGTGAAGGGTAGAATCATCAGCAAAGGCATGAAGAAGAGAGGAAGTTGGGGATTGTAGAAGATCATTGATGAAGAGAAGGAAGAGAGTAGGTGAAAGAACAGAGCCCTGTGGAACACCACTGGTAACAGAGAAAGGGCTAGATGTCGCGCCATCAACAACTACAGATATAGAACGGTCAGTAAGAAAACTGGAAATCAGAGAACAGAAAGAAGGGGTAAAGCCATAGGCAGGGAGTTTGGCCAACAGAGCCTTGTGCCAGACTCTGTCAAAAGCCTTAGAGATATCAAGGGCAATGACAAAGGATTCCCCATAGTTCCTCAGAGAAGATGACCATGCATGAATAAGATTGGACAGGAAATCACCAGTGGATCTTGCCTTGCAGAAGCCGTACTGGTGATCGGAGATAAGTGAATTGGATTCAAGGCGTTTCAAGAAGTGAGCATTGAGCAAAGTTTCGAAAACTTTAGCAATAGAGGAGGTTAGGGCAATAGGTCGGTAGTCAGAAGGAATAGAGCGGTCACCCTTCTTAGGAACAGGTTGAACTAGAGCATGCTTCCAAGATGAAGGATAGATACTGGTTGACAGAATGAGGCGAAAATGATGACAAAGCACGGGAGCCAGTTCATCTGCAAACTCCTTAAGGAACCTTGCAGGGATACCATCGGGACCAGATGCCTTGTTCGTCTTTAGCGAGCGAAGAACCTTATGAACTTTGCGTGAAGAAAGGATAAGTGAGGGCATAGGGTTAGAGAGGGGAGAAGACTGAGGAATAGGTGCGCTGGAATCATTGATAGAAGAGTTGGCAGAAAATTGAGAGCCAAATAGAGTTACAGAAGTTTTTGGAGAGATTTTTGGCTAAGAACCAGAAGCATTTGTCAGTGGGGGAGGAGTTAAGGTCATCAACTTTCCTTCTTATAAAGGAAGCCTTAGACCTTCGAATCTGAGCAGTACAGCAATTCATAGCTATAATAAAAGCAGAGCGAGTTAAATCGGAAGGAGAGGCAAGGTAAGATCGGTGAGCCTGATTCCTAGTCTGGATAGCCATGGAGCAGGCACAGTCAAACCAAGGTTTAAGGGGAGAGAGAGTTTTTGAAGAAGAGGGGATGTACGCCTCTATTCCCGCAGTCATGATCTCGGCAACAGTTAGAGCTACCTGATCAGGGTTGCGGGGCCGAAAGCAGTAGTCATCCCATGGGAAGTCAAAGAGAAACATACGCAAATATTCACGTTGGGTACGCTGAAAGTGCCAAAGGCGGTGCTGAGTAGGAGGGATTGGTGGTGGGGGAGCGAAAATGGAAGAGACTGAGATCATAGAGTGGTCAGATTTACCAAGAGGGGAAAGCACAGAATAAGAGTAGTTTGAAGGGTTAGAAGTAAAAAATAGGTCAAGAGTGTTTGCAGCATGTTCATGACGATCAAGAACACGAGTAGGATGTTTGATAATTTGCTCCAGATCGTGAGTAATAGAAAAATCAAGAGCCTCGCTTCCTCCCACATCAGTGTAGGAAGAATGAAGCCACTCACTGTGGTGTACACTGAAGTCTCCAATGTAGAGAACTTCGGCATGTGGGTGAGAAGATAGCAAGGACTCAAGGCGCGAGGATAGATATTCAAAGAAAGACACAAACTCGGTGGAGTTTGGAGAACAGTAGCAGAAGCAAAGGAAGATAGTGGTAGTTGAGAGATAGATTTTTAGCCAGAGAACATCAAAGTCAGGAGATTCAAGGTCCATGAGCCTCATAGTAGGAGTGTTAGTGTTGCAGTATGCACATTATATATATATATATATATATATATATATATATATATATATATATATATATATATATATATATATATATATATATATATATATATATATATATATATATATATATATATATATATATATATATATATATATATATATATATATATATATATATATATATATATATATATATAAACCAAATAAGCACATTACATATGTGAAGACATGAATCATTATATACAGTAATCCCTCGTTTATTGCGGAGGTTCGGTTACGGGACCAGCTGCAATAGGTGAATTTCCGCAAAGTAGGAACACCTAATTTTTTTTTTTTTTTTAAGATGACTATGACACCAAGACAGGCCAAAAATGTTAAAATAAAACAGCCTTTATCAGGCTGTAATGAGAAACAGAGATGTGAAGGGATTATAAAAGATGTGTAATGAATATCCAGCTCTCTGCTGGGTTTTAATATACCTCTGCATTACTTTCATGATGTCTATTCCAAAAATTCTCCTTAGATCTTCTTCTTCTTCTTCTTCTTCTTCTTCTTCTTCTTCATTATTATTATTATTATTATTATTATTATTAAGGGCTCATCATTGTTTGTACTCTGTGTACAAAGCGTGGTCTCTTTTTTTCCAAATCTAATACAAATTTCACACTTCTCGGTTACCTTACGAACTGTTTGTTCTAGTTCAGAGTCCTTAATCCCTGCATTAGAAATGAGTTTCATTGGCTTAACCTCTGTAGGGTGTCCAAACTGTCTGTGCAGCTTGTAAGCTGTCTTCCTCACATCTCTCCCCTCCAAGGCAGTCAAGGCAATCACTCCACCCAACTCCTGCACTAGTCACGCTGATATTGGTAGCAAACAGTGGCCTGATACTGATGTGTGCAAATCAATAATCCTTCCTTAAATCTTAACTTGCTCAGTTGCAAAGTTAATTAACATCTTCACCTTCTTCATCGACAGCCCCCCCAGGAGTAAGGAGATGTTACAATCCACCATGTCAGTCACAACCTCCACTTTCATAACACCAATAAAACATGGCAGAGTGACTCGCTTGAGGGAGGGAATGGTGAGCCCGTCGGCAAATGTAAATGTGGCAGCCGACGATTCTTCAGTTATGCCTGTCTGCTCATAATCACTGAGGTTTATCACGAAATTATGGAGCCAAGTACTGCCACACACTGTCGTGGAGCACCCAGAGTCTAAAACTGCATAGCCAGCGGACTCCTCTACAGGCTTCGCAGGCTTTTACTTGCCTCCAGCATAACCTGTAAATAATGACGGATACACTGCCTCATTGTCCCCTTCATTAGGCGTATTTTCGTCGCATCAGGGCAGTTTTGTGTCCAGTGGAATCGAGAGTCAAATATCAAGCACCTCGACACCTTCCAATCTGGGCCTAGAGGATTCTGCTTTCTACTTGTGGATGGACGGGAGTATCCCCTTAACCTGGTTGATGGTCTTCCCCTACGACCACCTCGGGACCTACGTCCTCCATGCTGAAAACCATTTACCATAAATGCCTCTTCCTTCCACTTCCTCCGCCAGTAAGACCGGTTCACATTTCACTCCAACTCCACCAACAGCCCCAGGCTGTACACTAATATCCCAAGCAACTATGCGGTTCAAAGCAGCTTTCATATTAAAATATGTCACTCAATGAGGAAAGTAGCATGAGAGCCATGACTGAGCCTGGGAGTGTCATACATTGGGTAGTAAACAAAAAATACGTATGTTCAAATACTGCTACAAATTTACTAATATTTTGATCACTTTGCCTCTTTAAATGAGAGAGGTTTTGAAATGCTGCAAAATTCCTTCGCCCTGCATTCCAAAAACAAACCATCAAGCTTATCTAAAAATATCTTAACACCATCATTACTTTCCAAATCTTTAATATCAATCTCAGAGGAAGCCAACCTCGCCCCTCCTTCAAGTGACAAATGAATGGCTAATGCCTGTTTTTGCTTTGGTAAATCCGTTAGTTTACACCAGATCTCAATATCTTTCCTCCAGTTTTCATAAGCTGGCTCACCCTCAAATTTCGGTGGACACTTGCTGCTGCCGGACGACGCCACTGTTGATCTCGGAACCATGTTCTGCTACCAATGTTAATAACCTTTTACTCACTAGCACAAGTTGTCTAGATCCACCAATAGCCAACTTCTGGTAATCAACCCGACTGCAATACACTGGCAGGTTATTATGTCTAAAATTAACTTCAGTCTACTTATACAGTCGCTTCCTTAGCTCAAATCTTAACTACATCTCTCAGTTCTCTGACCACTCTCTCAGCCCAGCTGACCCACGTAAACATACCATTGTGAAGTCAATCATAAATATGGCTGCAGTTGTGACGTCATTAGCAAACACGATAGCTTACACAAACTAATATAAACATTTGGTTATATTGAATTTAAAAAGAAAAAATACAGATCTATAGTTTTTCTTTTTAACCCATTCTCTTTTTCTAAATATTGGTACCACATCTGCCAATTTCCACTCCTTGAGTACCAATCCTAATTAAATTAAATTTTAGAATAGTGCAGTTAGTGGACTCCTAAGCTCTGCCTTGCACTACTTTAATACTCTAGCATAAATTTTATCAGGTCCCGGAGATTTATGAGTCTTTAATTTATCTATTTCTTTTATTACATCCTGTCTTGTAATATTTATTGTACTAAGTATATTACAAGGACAGTCTGTGTATATATATTCTACTTCTGGAATATATTCCAAGTTTTCATTGGTAAATACAGATAAGAAATATTCATTTAAACAGGTACACATCTCTTTATCATCATCTGTGAAATGACCGGTGGCTACTTCAACTGGTCCAACTTTTAACCCCTAGAGGAACGGGAAGGAAGGGTAGGGGAAACTAGACGACAATGTTTTTTTTTTTTTTCGTAAACTCGAAACGACGTTATATGAGAACTCCCTGTGCATATATATATATATATATATATATATATATATATATATATATATATATATATATATATATATATATATATATATATATATATATATATATATATATATATATATATATATATATACACACACAGTAATCCCTCACTATATGCCGTTCACCTATCGCGAATTCAGTGCATCGCGGTTTTTTTTGACGAGTTTTTTTTTTTCTGGGTATCTGCGAAAATTTAAAAAAAAATAAAAATTTTCAGTATTTTCATTATTTTATTGAAAACAGTCTCCGTGGCAAAATGGTAGCGTCTGCGACTCTGAGGCGGCAGGTCGAGGGTTCGCGCCCCGTCACGGACTGAGGTTAGTTAGGGCATACACTCAGGGTAATGATTACATCTGCCAAAAGAAGTCCTTCGCAAGAAGGCAACCATCCTAGCCCTTAGTAAAAAAGGGAGTTCATGACGTAAAACCGAATAATTATTTTATTGAAAACAAAAATTTTCATTATTTTATTGATACAAATATGTATTTCCAAGCCTAAGAATAATAAAACAGTAAGAAATAGTAAAAAAAAAAACAAATTTGAACATGTAACTCTGCACCAGCGTTTCAGAAAACCCAAAGGGTCGCACCTACGTGAGGTAGCATATATTAAAATTTCCAGTAGTTTCATTATTTTATTGATAAAGAAATGTATTTCTTAGCCTAAGAATAAGAAAACAGTAAAAATTAGTAATAAACATAAATAATCACAGTACTACACCATGTAAAATACGATACCAGTATCAGCGTTTCGGAAAACGAAATATGTACTACGTGAGCTAGTACATACTGAAATTTTCATTATTTTATTGATAAAATAAGAATTTCCTAGCCTAGAGTAATAAAACAGTAAAAAATAGTAAAAACTTAAATTTAAACATATACACTCACAGTAATGCACCATGTGAAATACTGTACGATAGCGTACACTGTATTGGCGTCTTGGAAAACGCAAAGGCTCGCACCTACGTGAGATAGTTCATGGAATGCTATTGGCTGAAAGGGTGAGAGACCACGAATCACAGAATTGTTTTTCTGTATGTTCTGCATCATGGGGTCTGATTGGCATTTTGACTGAAGTTTGGTTCTCCCACCATCTTCCATTGTCTCGCCTCACTCGTTCAGTCTAACTCACATGTGCGCAGTTCGCGTTGTGCTTATTAAAATGTTATGCTTTAGGGGTTCTTTCAATAACAGTCTCCTATGCCTCAAAAGGCCCCTCTTTACTTTCAAGCGGCTCCTGCAGATCTTGTTTAACGTCTGATTTACAAGAGATTTCCTCTACTGAGGGAGCATCAGTATAATTTCCTTTGCCTTAACAGACTCCTCTTTAATTTCAAGCGGCTTCTGCAGATCTTCTTTAACGTGTGATTTACAAGAGATTTTCTCTACTGGGGGAGCATCAGTATCGTTTCCTTTGCCTCAACAGACTCCTCTTTCATTTCAAGCGGCTTCTGCATATCTTCTTTAACGTGTGATTTACAAGAGATTTCCTCTACTGGGGAAGCATTAGTATTATTTTCACAGTTTTCAATGCCATCCATCTCCATCATAGAAGGAGAAGGAATACAATTGGTTTCTGAAGACTGACCTGAATTGAGACCAGTTTGTGCAAAGTCCAAAGTATACTGTATTTCAAAATATCACTGATAGGATACTTGGCCTCTCCACTTCCATATTTTTTCATAATGATCAAGGGTTTTCATATGTACTGTATATTCAATTCACTTCATAACTTAGCCGTGAGGAAATTGAAGAACTTGGCCTTAAACTCGAACGTCTAGCAGTCCTGTATGAACACGTGAAAGCACTCCAACAACTCTCACAAGAACATGATAATAGTATGGTTCGTTCGGTGACTTTCTGCTATCTTCTCGACGATGCCATGTCATTACCACCTCATTCATGGTAAGTTTACATATCACTTTCATATAAATTTATGCTTGCACGCTGTTATTAATAAAGTAAAGGGTGGTTTGTTAACAGTACAGGGAGGGTTTATACAGTAAACGTAAAATTAAATGTAAAATACCTATGTACATAAAGGGTGATCCTATTTCGCGGAAATTCACCTATCGCGGTCGGTCCCGGAACCGAACCCCCGCGATAAACGGGGGATCACTGTATATATATCCTTAGCTCAGTGGTAGAGGCTTTAACATCAGAATCTGTATTTTCAAATAATTTACAGTCAAATACCCCATGCTGGGTTAAGAATGTTTTAAAACTTCTTAGGTGACTGAATTTCCTCAGTTACGGAGAAAAACTTCAAAATCGAATTTATAATCTTATTTCTATTTAGTTTTAAGTTTTAAACAATAGTGAGATGAGCAGTTTTATGTCTGACAATATAGTTCGAGTATTTGGGTATGATTGGTTGGTCAACACATGACTACATAATATGGGTCTTAATGGTAGTATTGCCCTTAAAAATTTCCGGGGGAAGAAAGCATAAACATGTGATCATCTTAGAAACAAAAGAAATTAATGGGAAAATTCGTATTTTTATATGATAGCGACATGATCCAGCCTCATTAGTAAGGAGATTCCAGTCATTTATTACCTAAAATTCTATATATTGATACAGACGCAAGAATTTATATCTATTAACGACACTAGTTCAAATATCAGCACTAGGTGTAGGACACAAGTGATCATATTTAGAGAGACTATGCCTGTATATATCATGATGCCATTACTATTTTGTACGTATTATGTATAGCATGTTTTTCAAAAGTTTCTTTGTATGATGTACCCGTTAATTGCTTTTGTTAATCTGGTTCAACATTACTGGAATAAAATACTCCTTTAAAGTTATAATAAAAAAGGAATGACATACTCACCAGCGGCAAACCCAGCCCCACCACATGAAATTCCAGCGAATATTAAGGAGAACATCAGGGTGTATTTTCTGCCTATATAACTCATGAAATACCATGACATGGAATATCCTGAAATACAAAGCAAATCTTACCAAGTGACACATTCCAGCATGGCTGTATGTCATAATAAAATCCGTGTACAAGACTTACTTCAGACTATTATTAATGCTTTTAGTTCAGATAAGCTATTAGCTAGCTACTGTATAGAGAAATCATATTTTTAGCTCTTTGTTTATAGCATGAAGCCACATCCTACTAAACCCAGCAGTATGGTCACAACTGCAAAATGAGGAAGGCTCAGTTTAAAAAGAAAACAATTTTTAACAGACATATGTCTTTGAATATATTAATTTCATCTATGAATATTCTTGACGAAGACTTACATTTTTATCTTTAATACTTAGTATCTATGCTTGAGTTACTGACGAAGTTGTATAGACAGACCACCACAGAAGAATGATACACAACATGAGGATATTGACACAATACGTATAATGAGATCCACTTACAGTATATTTTTCAATAATTATAGTACTGTATACTGTACTTCTCAAGCAATTATTGTACTCTTTTGAATTTGAAAAGTACACAGTAAAAGTTTTAATACATACCTGGGAACTCAGCTAGAGACGTTAATATAAAATTAACAAATGGAGCTGCGGTACTAGTGTACTTCCCCAGTGTTACAGAATTCAAGCTAAGTCCATAATACACTAAAGCCACAACAATCCTGCAGAGTCATTAGAATTATACAGCACTGGGGTCTTATATCTCTTCAAATAACAGAATAAACACATTCAGTATGACAATATCAAGCAGAAACATTTGTACAGGGCAAATAGTTTTAAGTCTATATTTTTAACATTTTATGTATAATGAAACTTGGGAACCACTGTAGAATGGTTAGAATACTTGGGTTGGGAGTTGACAGATACTCGATCCAGCCAACCATGGGGTGCCAGAAAGGCCATCCAGCCATAATTTTCCAGCCCCACACTGTCTGTGTCCACTCCCATATTGGGGACTAACAGTGATGCATAAAATGAGGATAGTGTATAATAAAACTCACCATATGTAAAACATAAGCACCATCCGAGTACACAACACAGGTTTCTTTAGGACATCAAGCATGGAGACATTTCGAGGATCAAGCACTACATCGGAGTCAATATCGTTTCTTTCCCGACTCTGCTCATGGACCTGTTGCTAATACAGTAAAACTGATATAAATTATGTGGTATAAAGACCATAATTATCACAGTTCTGTAATTTTCTCTTTAAATTATACTACCAATTGTTTGTTGTTTTATGCGTCGCAATTAATCTCCAATCAAATGGTGGGAGACAAACAGGTTGGAGCTAAGGTATCAAAGAGTACTTTGGACCAAATCTCCATTTGTTTGTATGCTGAGATGCTCCTGTACTTTAAATTCTCACTCTGTATAGAGTCTAATGCCAATGGAAATTTTTTTACATTTATTTAGAAGAAAGTCTAATGAAAATACTGAAAGGCCAGGGGATTCATGTTTTGAAAAACTACACACTGTGTCATGAACTCTTCATTATATGAAATTTAATGTCATTGGAATTACTAATTTAGCTGCTATATTTTTATTGTAACTTATAAATACCTTAAGGTTTTTTCTGTAAGTGATGTTATTATACATACCATCAACATTTCATGAGGTTTTTTTAGTAATATAGATGCTATATTATTAGTTATAACTATTAAAAGCCTTAGCGTTTTTACAATCAAAGTTGTTATTGTTCATACCATCAACATTTCCCGAGGTATTGTTTTCTTGTTGGTTTTTGCAATTTTCTCCATGACCACAAGGGCTTTGTGGTGTTTACCTCTCGCTTGTAACCAACGTGGAGATTCCGGGATAAAGCTGGAATATACATTCATAAAAAGTTTTGTTTATATTGGAGCAGAATTTTTTTTAGCTGGTAGCGAGCAGAGGTTCGAGCCCCAGAGGGGTTATTATGAGATTATTATAAAATAACTGTAATGAGATTCCAAACATTATTTGTTTAATTAAAAGCAGTAAAAATAGCAAAACTTACTTCAAAGAGATTTGGTATCAGAAATATAGCTGAGTAAGAAGTAACCAATATCATGAACTGAATATTCTTTTAACATAAAAAAAATTCCATATTCTTTTAATTAAAAAAAACAACACTTTTCTTACAACCAATAGAAAATGAAGCACGATACGGGTGCTGATATAATGAGCTGAATCATTCTCCATTCTCTAATCCACCATGAGATCAGACCCAACAGAATTTCACCAAAGGCGAAGAAGTATTGGGGCATTGTGCCACAAAATACTCGATAATTTGGTCCAACGAATTCCGTTCCTAGGCAGCAGAGATTAAAAATAATTCTATGACAATTTGATTCTTTAAAGTAATATTAAATGTCTTATATTTAGGGTATGTTTATTATTAAAAAAAAAAAATGGTGCGACTGAAGTATGTGGTGTACCACACTATCAGTAGTTTATTGTACTCTGACCTAACCTAACTATTAGCTTAGGGTACAACAGACTACCAATAGTGAGGTAGATCCTACACTATAATACCACCAAAAACTTATTGCATTATTACAGTGATGGAGTCATTTTAAATTATTTTTCTTTTAGTGCACACTGACCTAAAATAAATGCCGTTTGAAAGACAGTTGTGGCCATGACTGCAGTCATGAATCGGACAAAATTGAAGCTGTTCAGAGTTGACACTAGGGCTGTGCTGATGCCAAACGAAGCCATGCCTACAATTCCTATCATTATTGTCATCATACGACCAATCCTGTATATACAATTAACACTATGCATAAAACAAACGTCTTGACAATAAATTTAATTCTTTAGAGGTGTAGTCCATTTTCAATTTACAGATACTAGATATAGCTAATAAATAAATCTACTTTGTAAACTTCAGATATAAATAATGAGTCTGTAATTTCTTTAATTTGTAAAATGTGATTTTACATTTGGTTATTTAAAACATATTTTGGCACTAAGTGCATTGAATTATTGTAATTTTTTAACAGTACATGTATGTATGTATTTAGAAACCCTTTACAACAGGCTGTGGTGTATATCGGTAACTGCGTTAATATTTTTCAAGAATATATATCTAGAGAGGTATAAATTGATAAGTGATACAAAAATATATTTCTAGAGTCGTACAAGTTGATAATAGACAGAGTATATATGGTAAAGTACCTGTCTGCAATATATCCTGCTATCAGAGCTCCAGCCAAAATACCTCCAAAAAAAATTGTCTGAGCCATATTCCCCTCCCAGGACTTATGACATGTTAAGCCAAACTGAAACGAAGCAGAGATCTCATATCAATAGACTTGATATGAGTTAAGGTATATCCACGTAATGCAGCAACAGTTATTTATTTAGATGTAAATATGAAATAGCACTCATATAGCCTGCCAGGACAAGACTCTCCAAAGAGAAATCTCAACAATCATATCTTACCTCACTCACAATCGTAGAGGTGTACACTGATTCGTCGAACACACTCCCATTTCCACATATCTCTGTTTCATTGCTATTAAAATCATCAGCAATGCAGGTATCAGTAATAGTGCCATTTCTCCGTGTGAACCGATGGCACTCATCCCATTCTTTAGTATTTGCTAAGTGAGGTACAGTGTAATTTACAAAGGGAGCATTGTATACTGGATATGTAGCATTGTCACAACCAGGAATCATACATCTGTACAGAGAGAGAGACAATGCATAAACATATTAGTACCTTACATAGTTTTATTCAAAATATGAATATTTTACATCTATTTCTAGATCTATACCTTAAGAATAATGGATAAATAGTTAAAGAAAAATTCCCTCTCGCTTAAAAATTTGCAAAGCTTTTTCAAATTCCTCCTGATTATAATTCCTCTATATATTAATTAAACAGGATACTTGTACAATAAAACTAAGTATAAATTTCTTATAGGGGCATCAATATACATATATGATACATAGCTGTCAAAATACATGTTTTCTTATATATATATATATATATATATATATATATATATATATATATATATATATATATATATATATATATATATATATATATATATATATACAGTGTTACCCCGGTTATTCGCGTTTCTTGGTTCGCTTGCTCACTGTATCGCATTTTTTTTTTTGATAAATTATTATTTTATTTCATGGGTATATGCAAAAATATTAAAATATTAAAAAAAAAATTCTCAGTATTTTCATTTTTTTTTTAATGAAAAAACATATTACATTATCTAATTGATAAAAAAAAATATTTCCCAGCCTACAAATAATAAAACAGTAAAAAATAGTAAAAAACATAAATGTAGATAGATAGATACGTGTATTGACCACCTCTTTTGAAAAGTACAGTATAATCTTCACAAAAGGAATATTTGGTCCAAATTACAATGAATACATTCAATAGATTTTGTACATTCATCAAATAAGTAGATGAATTTTAAATTAATATACATTGTACTAATAACTGAATGATATACGTACGTACAGTATAACTCACAGTATTGCATCATACGAAATAGTGTTCGATAGCGTACAATGTATTGGGGTCGCAGCTACGTGAGCTAGCATATATATTTATATTTCCAGTAGTTTCATGATTTTATTGATAAAAAAAACGTATTTATTAGCCTAAGAATAATAAAACAGTAGAAAATAGTAAAAAACATAAATACTAACAGTATTGCAACATGTAAAATACGATACCGCTATCAGCGTTTTGGACAAAGACTCGTTCAGTTTAACTCACGTGTGCGCCGTTCACGTTGTGCTTATTAAACGTTTTGATTGTGTTCGATAGCGTACAATGTATTGGGGTCGAAGCTACGTGAGCTAGCATATATATTTATATTTCCAGTAGTTTCATTATTTTATTGATAAAAAAAACGTATTTCTTAGCCTAAGAATAATATAACAGTAAAAAATAGTAAAAAACATAAATACTAACAGTATTGCAACATGTAAAATACGATACCGCTATCAGCGTTTCGGACGAAGGCTTCCACCATCTTCCATTGTTTCGCCTCACTCGTGTGCGCCATACACGTTGTGCTTATTATTATTAATATGTTTTGCTGGTGATTTTTTTACTCGCATATTTTAACCTTTGCAATGCCACACAAGCATCCTTCATCTTCTAAGGCTTCTTGTAGTGAGCCTAAGCGGCAAAGGAAAATGTTAACCATTGTAGATAAAGTGAAACTCTTAGATATGTTGAAAGAAAGAAAAAAGTTTGTGGATGTCGGCCGCTATTTTACGTAAACGTAAAAATTATTGTAAAATATGGAACCTATGTATGTCAAGTCATCATCACCTCATTCACGGTAAGTTTTCCTATCACTTTCATAAAAAAAATTACGTTGCTTGCTGTTATTTATAATGTAAAGGGTGTTTTTTTAACAGTACAGGGAGGGTTTATACAGTGTAAATGTAAAAATACATTAAAATATCTATGTACATATAGGCTGATCCTACTCCGCGGATTTCCTGGTTCGCGCCGGGTCCCGGAACCGAACTACCGCAATAAGGGAGGTAACACTGTGTATATATATATATATATATATATATATATATATATATATATATATATATATATATATATATATATATATATATATATATATATATATATATAATTTTTTTTTTTTTTTTTTTTTTTTTTTTTTTATGATTGACACCAGGACGGGCAAATAATAATAAAATAAAACAGCCGTCATCGAGCCTGGGCACGAAAAATACATAAAGTAAAGAGAAACAGAGATGGAGAGTGTAATGACTTGTCATATGTAAAGGGATAATAAAAGATGTGTAATGAATATCCAAGAATATTCAGTGTAGCTGTAGGCATAGAAAAAGAACCGTAACTGAAGGAAGACTTAACATCGAACTGTCCTGGAGAGACCTATTTAAGTTCAAAAACCCTTCAGCTGTAGTATCGCAACGGGTGGCTGGTGCCATGAGCCAACCTACTATATATATATATATATATATATATATATATATATATATATATATATATATATATATATATATATATATATATATATATATATATATATATATATATATATATAAAGCATGTATTTTGACAACTATGTATCATATATGTATACTGATGCCCCTATAAGAAATTTATACTATTTGAGAGGATAATTTTCTAAATCCTGGAATTACAGAGAACAATTTGAATATATAAAAAAAAATTCTGTTCATAACTATTTGAAATTAACTGGTAATAAGGAGAATACTTATGTACAAATGGAAATTTTAGCTCCAAGTAATAATTATAAAAAAAAATATATAAGTTTCTGTGAACTGTATATTAAGCAGGTGGATAAAATGCGAATTATAAAGTAACTGCAAAATCTTTAACTCATGTACATTAAGTCTTTATCATCTCTTACCTATACTTAGGCACAGCCGCTATAAAGACAAACGCTAAGTTGGCGCTCCCAATTAGGACTGCCGGCAGACACAATAAGAAAAATATTCTTCTCTGATATGGGCCAAATTCACCAATCACTCGAAATATTCCATCAATATCCATGGCCATACTGAACACCTGAATATCCAGAAGGGGTCATTTATAATTAAAAATAATTCTATAGGACCAGTGAAAATATAAATGCCAAAGACTTCATAGGAATACCTCTGAACACTGAAGTCTGGAAAATTTTCAATATTTTTTTAAGATTGTAACACCAGTACGTGCCAAAAAAATAAAAAAAAAGTAAATCTGCCCTCATCAGGCCTGGGCACAAAGCAAACATAAAGTAAAATATTGTTCGAAGCAATACTGTTAAGTTTGGTTTTACTATCTTTATGTCTTAAAATAAGAACTTAGATTATTTTTCTATATTTTAAAATATTTATTTTTACCACCGATTGGAGGATCTAGATTCGAATTTAGGTGTGTTCCCGACTTACGTCGAAATCCAGGTCAAGTCAGCTGTCAGGACAGGAACGGAACCCTGGCTTTAAACAAGGACCCCCTATATATATATATATATATATATATATATATATATATATATATATATATATATATATATATATATATATATATATATATATATATATATATATATATATATATATATATATATATATATATATATATATATATATATATATATATATATATATATATATATATATATATATATATATATATATATATATATATATATATATATATATATATATATATATATATATATATATATATATATATATATATATATATATATATATATATATATATATATATATATATATATATATATATATATATATATATATATATATATATATATATATATATATATATATATATATATATATATATATATATATATATATATATATATATATATATATATATATATATATATATATATATATATATATATATATATATATATATATATATATATATATATATATATATATATATATATATATATATATATATATATATATATATATATATATATATATATATATATATATATATATATATATATATATATATATATATATATATATATATATATATATATATATATATATATATATATATATATATATATATATATATATATATATATATATATATATATATATATATATATATATATATATATATATATATATATATATATATATATATATATATATATATATATATATATATATATATATATATATATATATATATATTGTGGTGGCAGGCACAGCATCAGAGAATAGCCCCAACGTATTTCCTGCATGTCGTAAGAGGCGACTGAAATTGGACGGGACGAGGGGACTAGGAATCCCCCCCCACCTTGTATTAACTTCCTGCGAGACGTCAAAGAAGAAGGGAAGTAGAGGGGAGAATAACTTCTCCCCAAACTCTAGTTTTGGGGTGTCTAAATGTGTGTGGTTGCAGTACGATAGAGAGCAAAAGCTGTGAGATTGGATATATGTTTGGAGGAGGAGGATGGATGTATTGGCATTGTGTGAGACGAAGATGAAAGGAAAAGGAGAAGTGGCATTTGGTGATGTTACAGGTAGGGTGTCTGGGGTTGAAAGGGGGAGAGCAAGAGAAGGTGTGGCATTATTGCTGAGTGAATGGAACGTAAATAAGGTAGTGGAATGGAAAGAAGTGTCATCTAGGCTGATGTGGGTGAGGCTAGGATAGGTAGGGAATGTTGGGCTTTTGATAGTGTGTATGAGCCAGGATGTGAGAGAAGTGAGGAGGAGCAAGGTGAATTCTGGAATGAGTTAACTAGGTGTGTGGATGGTCTGAGTAGAAGGAACTATGAAGTTGTGTTGGGTGACTTGAATGCCAGAGTGGGTGATGGAGAGGTAGAAAGTGTTGTAGGAAAATATGGGGTACCAGGTGGGAATGAGAGTGGCGAGAGACTGTTAGATATGTGTGTGGAGCAAGAGTTGGTGATAGGTAATAGTTTTTTCAAGAAGTTAATAAATAAGTATACATGGATGAGAGTGGCAAATGGAAGAGTGAAAGAAAGAGTATTGATGGATTATGCGTTGGTAGCAAAGAGCATGATTGGTAGAGTGAAAGATGTGCATGCCTTTAGGGGTGTGGCTGCTGGGATGTCTGATCATCTTTTGGTTGAAGCAAAAGTGGTAGTAGCAAAAGAGTGGGGAAACAGAGTGGGGGGATGTAGAAGGGAAATGGTGAAGGTGGAAGAGTTGAAAAAGCCAGAGAAGAGACTGGAATATCAGGACAGGTTGAAAGTGGCATATGACAGGGTGAAAGAAAGAGAAGTTGGGGAGTTAGAGGAGGAATGGGGGTTGATGAAAGAATGTTTTGTGGGACATGCAAGTGATGTGTGTGGAAAGAGGTTTGTTGGAGGTGGCATGAGGAGGGGCAGCAAGTGGTGGAATGAAGGGGTGAAAATGAAGGTGGAAGAGAAAAAAAGAGAGCTTTTGAGGAATGGTTGCAGTGTAAAAGTAGGGAGAAGTATGAAAGATATAGTGAGAAAAATGTGGAAACCAAGTGGAAGGTACAGGAAGAGAAGAGGTTGGCAAATGTTAGGTGGGGACAGAATTTTAGTAGGTCATATGAGGAGAATAAAAAGAAGTTTTGGAAAGAAGTGAAGAGAGTAAGGAAGGGTGGATCGAGGCTGGAAGAGACAGTGAAAGATGTGAATGGACAGATGTTAAGAGGGAACGATGCAAGGAAAAGATGGGCAGAATATTTTGAGTGCTTGCTTAATGTTGAGGAAGATAGCGAGGCAGCTATGGTGGCAGTGGGGGTTGTTCAAGTGCCAGTAATGGGAGATGAAAATGAGAGAGATTACAAGAGATGAGGTGAAAAGGGCACTGTATGAAGCAAAACCAGGTAAAGCACTTGGAATGGATGGTGTGAGAGCGGAGATATTGAAAGAAGGGGGTGTGACTGCATTGGAATGGTTAGTGAGAGTATTTAATATATGCATTATGTTGTCAATGGTGCCAGTGGAATGGGTGATTGCTTGTAGAGTGCCCCTATACAAAGGTAAAGGAGATGTGTATGAATGCAGTAATTTTAGGGGTATAAGTTTGTTGAGTGTGGTAGGAAAAGTGTATGGTAGGATACTGGTTAATAGGATTAGGGATAAGACAGAAAATGTGATCGCAGAAGTGCCGAGTGGTTTTAGGAGAGGTAGAGGTTGTATAGATAAGATTTTTATAGTTAGGCAGTTATGTGAGAAATATTTAGCAAAGGGTAAGGATGCGTATTTTGCATTTTTGGATCTGGAGAAAGTGTATGATAGAGAGGCAATGTGGAATGTTTTGAGATTATATGGAACTAATGGTAAATTGTTGCATGCAGTGAAGAGTTTGTACGAGGGCAGTAGAGCTTGTGTTAGGGTGGGGAATGAAGTGAGTGAGTGGTTTCCAGTGAGTGTGGGACTGAGACAGGGATGTGTGATGTCACCATGGCTGTTCAATTTGTATATTGATGGAGTCGTAAGAGAGGTGAATGAGCAAGTGCGTGGTCGAGGTTTGAGAATGGTAGATGGGGATGATAACAAGAGGGAGCTGAATCAGTTGCTATTTGCAGATGATACTGTGGTGGTGGCAGATTCAGAGGAGAAGCTGTGTCAGTTAGTGTCAGAATTTGGAATGGTGTGTGAGAGAACGAAGTTGCGAGTGAATGTGGGAAAGAGTACAAGGTGTACAAGATATGAGGATGGTGCTGGACTGAATGTTATGTTGAATGGAGAGACACTTGAGGAAGTTGATCAGTTTAAGTATTTAGGTTCGGTCATAGCTGCAAATGGTGGAGTGCAAGCAAATGTGTCACAGAGTGAATGAAGGATGTAAAGTGTTGGGTGCGTTGAAAGGAGTGATGAAGAATAGAGGGTTGGAAATGAATGTTAAGAAACTTTTGTATGAGAAAGTGGCTGTGCCAACTGTGATGTATGGATCAGAATTATGGGGTATGAAAGTAAGTGAGAGACGGAAACTAAATGTGTGTGAGATGAAATGCCTGAGGAGTATGACTGGTGTATCTCGGTTGGATAGGGTTAGGAATGAAATGGTGAGAGCAAGAATGGGTGTGAGGAGAGAAATTGCAGCCAGAGTACATATGAATGTTCTGAGATGGTTTGGCCATGTGGAAAGGATGGATGTTGAAAGACTATTAAAAAGGTGATGAATGTGAGAGTTGATGGGAGAAATACTAGAGGGAGGCCTAGGTTGGGTGGATGGATGGAGTAAGGAGAGCCCTGAATGATAGGAGGATGGATGTGAGGGAAGCAAGCGAGCGTGCTAGGAATAGGAATGAGTAGCGAGCGATTGTGACGCAGCTCTGATGGGCATCTGCTGTTACCACGGGGCTGCACCTTACAGAGGTAGCCCTGTGGTAGGGGCAGTAGGGGAGTTGGCAGTTGTGAAGCGGCACAGGTTGTGGAAGAGCCGGGAGGATGGGCTGTGGCACTCCAGCAGTGCCATCTGAACGGTCGCTAGCTCCCTCATCATTGCCCATAGAGCAAAGTGATCCCCTTATTGTTTTCTCTTTTTGATGTTGACAACCCCTAATTAAAGGGGGAAACAGCCAAGGTAGAGAGAATAATATATATATATATATATATATATATATATATATATATATATATATATATATATATATATATATATATATATATATATATATATATATATATATATATATGTGTGTGTGAAATGAAACTAGGAAACATTGAAAAATAATACCCAAAGCGAATGGAAAATTCATACATACACATACATAGGCCTCATACCCCCTTGTAAGGGGGATGGCCGAGCCATGAAACGCACATTCACCACGATCCACACATACCTAAACCACTCCTCTCAGCTCCTTGGGGATAAAGGGTTACCACGACTCCCCCTTTCACCCTGCTTGGGTCATCCACAAGGTAGGCGGGTAAAGATATTCTACAATGAGACCCGACAGCCGCAGCTGGTTTACCCCAACCGCTTCATTACACTGCAACTCCCCTCACACCTGTCCATCACAGTTCACTGAGCTAGCAGGTGCGAGAAATCCCTTTGGCCCGCATCTTCTATGCACAACCTATGCACTTCCCTAACTGGGGGTTAAACTAACATTACCTGAAATTATAATAAATTTCATGAGGTTTTTATCTAACTGGGAGTGTGAAAATAAAACATTTACCATATATATCTGTATATATAAACCTTGCTCCCATATAAAAAAAACTGTCACAAATATATCTTGCACCTTTTTTTACACATCAAAGCCCTACAACTTTGGATAGCCTATTTTACATATGATAAGAACTGATATATCTTAGCATCATCTTTAACTATATTCTTTCAGTACATTATCGAATATTATTAAAAAGATAGTTTCTAGCGTTTTATCTTTTACATATGAAATACATACCTTAAAAACAGTAAAAAAAAATACAGATAATTTAACAGGAAGGAAGTAAGATAGATCAGCTGATTTCTTTGTAAACAATAGTACTAATCAGCGTTCCAATA
This sequence comes from Halocaridina rubra, assembly GCA_037179515.1. Classification (NCBI taxonomy): domain Eukaryota; kingdom Metazoa; phylum Arthropoda; class Malacostraca; order Decapoda; family Atyidae; genus Halocaridina; species Halocaridina rubra. The sequence goes on along the minus strand of JAXCGZ010001999.1, from coordinate 28,073 downwards.
CGAAAAAAATGACGATGCAATATCTTACAGAACTACCCTTCTTTTGCTAAATATGTAATATGTATACACTGCATCACGAGAGTATTTTCTTAATTATTTATCTATTTAAATTTAATATATAAGTAAAGTGAGATAAAATTATGCTTACATTTGAAGTTATTTATATGATAAATTTATATCATGGTTTGGTAACGCCGATATTTGATGTTTTGTAATGCCAGATGGACGATAAGTGTCTTGATCTAACTGCGACATCCAGCTGATTCCAATACATAAAAGTTAAAGTTTGCGGTTTTAGCCCTCCTATCGGAGGCATCGCCCCTACTTTAATATCATATATAACAATGTATTCATAATATGAATATATCATGCTTATGCAGTTTTAAAATTGCAGAGTATTACAATTATTCATTAATTTATTGCACGCTCGAACATATAAAATTGCAGAGTATTACAATTATTCATTAATTTATTGCACGCTCGAGCAGTTATATATATATATATATATATATATATATATATATATATATATATATATATATATATATATATATATATATATATATATATATATATATATATATATATATATATATATATATATATATATATATATATATGAAGAATTTTTACCTCTACCGAGACTTGAACCTAGGAAATATAATTACTATGCCAGGGTGCTACCAACTACACCACAGGAGGTCTAAAAGGGAAACACACCTTGCAGCTTTTATCTGCTATACAGGGATGAGTGCATTCTATCTGAATGCCGCTCTGTTCATAACACAGTCTCTCCCAACCTCACCCGTGGCTTCGTTTTTGCATTTAATTCAACTCTCAATCTCATTCGGGACCAACAGTAATAAAATAAGCACATTTCCATATGTGAAAACATGAATAATTTTTCCCCGACCGGGACTGGAACCTAGGACATATAATAACTATGCCAAGGCGCTACCAGCTACACCACAGAAGGTCTAAAAGGGTAACATACCTTACAGGTTTTATCTGCTATAGCAGATAAAAGCTGTAAGGCGTGCTTCCCTTTTAGATCTTCTGTGATGTAGTTGGTAGCGCCTTGGCATAGTAATTATATGTCCTTGGGTCAAGTCCTGGTCGGGGTAAAGATTATTCATGTTTTTACATATGGTGTTGTGCTTATTTGAGCATTACTGGTCCCGAATGAGATTGGGAGTTGAATCAAATGCGAAAACGAAGCCACGAGTGAGGTTGGGGGAGACTGTGATATGAACAGAGTGGCATTCAGATAGAATGCGCTCATCCCTTTATAGCAGAAAAAGCTCCAAGATGATTCCCTTTTAGACCTTCTGTGGTGTAGTTGGTAGTACCCTGGCATAGTAATTATATTTCCTAGGTTCAAGTCCCGGTCGCGGTAAAATAAATTCATATATATATATATATATATATATATATATATATATATATATATATATATATATATATATATATATATATATATATATATATATTTGCCTCATTCCCCCTTGTAAGGGGAGTGGCCTAGTCAAGAAACCTCCATTCACCACGATCCACATACTTCAACCACCCCACTCAGCTCCATGGGGATAAAGGGTTGCCACGTCTTCCCCTCCTTCCACCCTGCTTGGGTCATCCACAAGGTAGGCGGGCAAGGATATTTAAAAATCAGGCCCGACAGCTGCAGCTGATTTACCCCCACCACTTCATCACATGGCAACTCCCCTCACACCAATCCATCAAAGTACACTGAGCTAGCAGGTGCGAGAAATCCCTTTGGCCCGCGTTATCTATGCACAATCTTCCTCCATTCATTGCTATCTCTTACACACACTCTTCTCTGCTATACTGACATTCCAAGTGCATTCAGTGTTTTTTTTTTACGCCATCCATCCATCTCATTATAGGTCTCCTTCATAACCTAATTCCGATCACTTCTGCACTCCACACTTTCTTTACTATTCGTTCATCACTCATCCTTTCCATGTGTCAAAACCAACTCAACACTCTCTGATCTAACCTATCCGACAGCTTCATTCCAACAACTGTTCTCTGCCTGACATCCTCATTTCCTACTCTATATATTCTATATACACCAATTATACTTCTCAAACACCTCATCTCCATTACAGTCAATTTGTTCTTTTTATCCTCTCTTGCTTTCCAAGTCTCTGCTCCATACAATGCTCTCGGTACAATCACACCTTCATATATCCTTCTCCTTGCATTCATTCCCAAATATCTATTTCTCATTACACTTTTCAACCCACCTAGACATTTACTTGCTTCCTTCACCCTGTGATTTACCTCTTCATCCACTCGTCCACTCCTTAATACATGCGACCCCAGATACTTAAAACTCCCCACTTCTCCAAGCAACTCCCCATTCATTCCTACATTCAATCTGCCAATATTCACACTCCTCGTACATCTCATGACTTTACTTTTGCCAATATTCACCAGCAACTTCCATCTTTTACACACTATAAAAAACTCAGTCACCAAATGATTCAATTCATTCTCAGTATTAGCCACCTGTACAATTTCATCTGCAAATAGCAACTGATTCAATTTCCACAACTTTCCATCCTCGCCCACTAGTTCCAAGCCTCTGTCTAATACTTTCTCATTTACTTCCCTTACTACTCCATCCATATACACATTAAACAACCAAGGCGACATTTCACAACTTTGGTGTAACCCTTCATTCACCTCAGACCAATCACTCATACTATTCCCAACTTTCACACATGTTCCACTATGCATGTAAAAACTCTTCATTGCTTTCAACAAACTTCCACTTATTCCATACAGTCGCAACACACTCCAGAACCCCTCTCTATCTATCCTGTCATATGCTTTCTCCAAGTCCATAAAACCCAAAATGTGTCCCTACCTTTCCACAAGAACTTCTCACACACCTGTCTTACCGCAAGCATCTGATCCACACGTCCTCTTCCTCTCCTGAACCCACACTGTTCTTCCCCAATCAATATTTCAGTATCTTTCCTAATTCTCTCGATTAACTCTCTTCCATATACCTTACCAAGTACACTCAACAAATTAATTCATCAAAAACTACTACACTCATACTTATTTCCTTTCCCTTTGTAAAGTAGAACTACACATGGACTCCTCCAATCAAATGGGACCCTCCCTTTCCTGAAACTTACATCCAACAACCTAACCATCCATTCTACTATTGCCTCCCTACCTTTTGACAATTATTCAGCATGACACTCATCTATCCCTGGTGATTTACCTGCTTTCATTGCTTCCAATGCCAAATGTACCTTCTCTTTTGTTATTTATCTATCATTCTCATTACGTAACATTGGCATTCTCCATTCGTTTCCCACAGCCACAGTCTCTGCCTCTCTATCATCTTCCTCATTTAAAAGGTTCTCGAAATATTCAGCCCATCTCTCTCTCACCTTTAGTTCATCTACTAGCAATTGCCCTTCTGCTCCTTTCACCCTCTCCTCCCTACCACACTCACCTTTCATATATATATATATATATATATATATATATATATATATATATATATATATATATATATATATATATATATTATATATATATATATATATATATACAGGCTTGCCAATCTGTTTAACATAATTGCAAAAATCACAAAATAGTGCTATTAATATGCATGTCATTTTCCAATACTGTGGTACAAGAAAACAGCAACATATAAATGTGATGACACAGGTCACAGATATCTTCTTGAAAGTCTTAGGGTCGAATCCCGTCTATGTAGTGTTGTGTGTGTGTATAGTTTACAAGTGTTAATTGTTATACTAGTTATATATATATATATATATATATATATATATATATATATATATATATATATATATATATATATATATATATATATATATATATATATATATATATATATATATATATATATATAGATATATATATATATATATATATATATATATATATATATATATATATATATATATATATATATATATATATATATATATATATATATATATATATATATATATATATATATAATGGGCAAATTTGAGCAAGGAGAATATAAGGATTTCAGTGAAAGACGAGTGCAGTTGGGTAGTATCTGTAAAATTCCCTCAAGTCTGTGTTTAAAAGACGTGACCTTCTCATCACCATTAGGATGGAATAGGAGAGGAGGAGGAAACTCAATGATTTGTTCAAAGTCATGAGTTATATATTTAATTTTCTGTTGGCTTGGCTCAGTGGTAAAAGTTTTGACTTCAGAATTTACCTTCTCAAAAGTCCAAGTATCAAATCATGTGTGGGATAATGTGTTTATATTTTTCATACATGCTTATTTATTGCCATATTGATTATATGTTAGTGATAAAATTATTCAAAGATGTAGTAAAAAGTAATATAATTGTCAGGAAAAATTAAATGAGCGATAGGTAGGTAGATACTGATACTGCTGAATTTTAGCCCCGTTGCCTTTATAGGTAGTAGTAGTAGTAGTAGTATAGTTGGGTGGTATATGCCTTTTGCAACGGCTCCCAAGTCTTGGGTTGCTTTGCTAGATTGTTTGTGCGGTTTTTATTATTTGATTTTCTTTCTACAAATTCTTTTTATATTTTTTTTTCTTTCTTTGACGTCTTTTTCACTACAATATCTAAATAACAATATATTAGCAATTATTTCAATTTTCTTTTCTATATATGGTTGTGCTAAAAAAAAACTATATTCTGTTCTTATTTGTGCATATATTTCACAAAATAGTAGAAAATGTTCTAGGCTCTCTTCACATTGTTCACACGTTGGGCAGGTAGTATCTTTATTTTTAAATTTATTTTTCCATCGTAGGTCTGGGGTGTTTGTTCGGCATCTTTCTAGTAATCTCGGTTCCTCAGTATTGTCATACCATGTAATTTCGTGTATGTTGTTTTTGTATTCTTTATATAGTACCAGAGTTGATTTGTCTTCTAATTCTGTTTTCCATACGTCTGTGTCCCACTTATTTATGCATTTCTTTAACTCCTCTTTCTTTGCAGATTTTAGCTTTGTTATATCTACTTGCAGAGCATCCATATATTCTCTTAGTTTTTTCATCCAAGGCATTTTGTTCTCTTCATATTGTTTTCTGAATATTTCCATTAGCAACTCATTTCCATTTTCTTCAGTGGCATGCTTGGCATAGAGGATTTTGTTTTTATGTCTCTTGCTTTGCAAGATGAAGCTCCTATATCTGCTCTCAATGCTGTTGTTGCTGTATAAGAGGGTAGTCACTGCATGTTTTATCTCTCCTATGGAAAAAAGAAAGAAGAAGAACCACAAGTGACATAGTAACTCCACGTAAACGTAAACAATGGCTGTCTCTCTACGGGAAAAACAGATCGGTAATATATTTCACCTTATTTAATTCAGTTTTGGGCTTTTTATTATAGTCACTCTTTGACATGTGTAAATGAGCGTGATGTAAATTGATGATAATGAAATTATGAAAATGTGAATCTGGAGAATCTTTGGGTAGGTTAGCTATTACAGTTGATGGTTGTCACCTTAAGGGAAAAACAGATCCGTTACTCATTTCACCTTATTATAACTCACCTTTCCTTTTTTAAGTTGTCATTGAATTATGCAAACGTTTATAATGTCAATTATAGATACTGTAAGGGTATTTAAAACACTTGGTTTAGGAGTACCTGGAAATATTGTTCACCTTATTTTAATCGAATTTTTACGTTTTGTATAATTGTCATAGAAATATACAGTTGTTCATAGCGTCTTTTCTGGTATTGAAGTATTTAATTTTATTATCTGAATATCTATTCTATCTTTCCTATTACTTTAGCTACTGTAGCAGGCTGGTGAAGCCCCTACCTTATTAGTTAGTTCATAGTTAGGGGTCTGAAGTAACTGTAGTTTGCTAGTACCTCCGTCTTCCCTCACTGACATTTACAAATAGCCAGTACAACTCTCATCAAAGAAATGAACAGTAAATACATATTTTCACACAATTTTTTTTCCTATTCTGGGGGGGGGACTTACCTAACTAAACCTAGCCAAATACTGTGTTTAGTTTATTAAAATAGTTGAAAACATCAAAATTAAATAACTTGTAATCGATAATGGAACTCATTAGTGTGTGAGTTCTATTATCGTTTTCCTTATTTTTTTTTAATGCTTTGATTTAATATTAAGTTTGGTTATTGTAGTTAGTTTAGTTCACCCTAGTTAGGAAACAAGTTGTAACTTTAGATATTTCGCTAATTATTTACTCATTAAAGATGTTAAAGTTAACGTACGCCATATAACTCCTGTAATAGGGTATTATTGCAATATTACACCTAGAAAGGTTCTGCTTGGATGTTGGTGTTTTTCTAGTAGCTTACTGGTAGTGTTGTGCACCGTTTTGTGTGTCACATTTATCCCCCATGAATGGAGGTGGACATATAGAGGTTGAAACAGGGGGGATTAAGACTGGGTTGAAGCAGGGGGATTGATACTGGATGCTCCATCCTGATGTCCCGTGGTGGAATCAAACCCGCGTGATTCATCTCCTGAGTTGCACACGCTACCACCGTGGATACCTTGTATAATGTATGTGTTAATATTGTTGATTCGTTTCTATTGCAAAAAAGTTCGTATAATGTTTACTCTTGGACACTTCGATTTTTGTACATTAACCTAACCTAATGTTGCTACAAAAGTCAGCAGTGCATAGCAGGTTAGAGTAGTCTGCAAAAATTGAAGTGTCTAAATGTAAACATTCATTTTAAGTTTTCTACTTCTTTCTCATCTAAAAATTTTAAAACAAAAACTTTTGTCATTCATTAAGACTTTACAAAGCTGAAGTAATCTAAATTAGTCATGTGCATATGTACATATCTTAGAGTGTATGTGTTTAACATATTGGTAACTTGTAAAATTTAATCATTACCGGTACAGTATATCCCTTTTGAAAATCACTAAATAAAATCCTCAGAAAGCTTTGCATCTTGACTAGTTATGTACCAGATTATTTTGGGTGTGGGTGCTTATTTGTTGCCTCTAAAGAATTCTAATTTTGAGGAGGTTTAAGTCAAGTGTTCAAGTAATACTGAAGATATGCTGTCTGGCTTTTTAAGTGTTGTTACAGTTTTAGATCCCAGTCAGATTGTTCATATGAAAAACTCATGACTTATGTAAACATATATATTGATCTGTTGACTTATTTCGGGTATTTAAGCATTACATTGTGGTTTATAGGGCTGTTGTGATCTTGTCAGCATATCTGTTAGGTTAGGCAGGATTATTACAAATAAGCAGTCTAAAAGATAGAATGAATAGTTGCAATGTTTTAATGGCAAAAATGTAGCCACAATTTTTGGTGCCAGTTATTAATATGATCAGTTTAATATTTAGGGACAGAAGATTTTTTCTGGTACTTCGTGTACATTTAAGGATACTTTTTACATTAAAGCTTACTATTAATACATTCCTATGACCAAGTAGCTTATTGCACAGTTGTACAATTGAATTTTTTTAGTCGTATGGTCCGTAAATGGATGGGGTACTTACTCCACAGAAGTGTTTTGGATGAGATCATAAACAAATATGTGATTAAAATTTCAGCGGAATCTGAAGATAAGTAATACACTTGAAAGTACTAAGTACTAAGGATCTCAAAATTTCTTTCAATTTCCTTACATAGCCATAACCATTCACATTTACAATATGCACGTGTTTCTCGTAAAAAGAATCATATATATATATATATATATATATATATATATATATATATATATATATATATATATATATATATATATATATATATATATATATATATATATATATATATATATATATATATATATATATATATATATATATATATATATATATGTTGTTTTGATAATATGCACATGGGAATGAATTATTATGAAAGGTTTGTAACTCATTTCCACAGCCTCGTTGCGACGGATGGTTAACCTCAACACTAGCGTTGGGACCACAAACATAGGAAGTGAAACAACATTCTCTGTTCTTATTTATGACAAGCATGGCCAAGATATTATTTCTCCTCTTTTATCTGTTAAAGATCTAAGAGAGATGGGAGTTACTCTCCATATGTAAGTACAATAACTCTAATGTATTTTCATATGTGCCTCTATAATAATTCTGTCATATTTGTTCCCTGAATGCTTTTTTTATATTCGTCCCACTATGTTCTTGATCATCTTCCTAATTTTAATTTTAGATTTGGTGTTTGCATATCGTAACAATTTTTCACACAAAAGATAAATTATGTTTTTTAGCAGAAAAAGATGAAATATTTGTCCTATATACTTTGACTTCATACTTCTGAATTGAGTGGTAGAAGTAAGATTTGGGTTCACTTATTTGCTTACCTTAGAATTATTAAGCAATTATATTTTTAACACTATATTTTTATAGTATTTTATTGTATTCTAGCATTAATCTCCTGACTCCAGTTACATACCCCCTTGCAATGCTGTACTATCTTTTGAATTCTTTACAAATGTATTCAGATTGATGAAAGGGTAATAACGTGTTGTTTCCCTAAACAACAAATTGAGACCCTTTGTGTCACAAGGTGTCAGTGGCAATGATGATGATGAATTAGAAATATCCCTGTTAATGTATCAAGAACTATGATATCTCTATACTTGTAATTTCTATATATGATATATTGAAATGCTGGGATATACTACACATGTTTGCTATCTCAGTTAATTATATGACTCTCTTTCAATGATTGAAGGATGTTGCACAGTGAGCGTGGCGAAGTGCCTGATGTTCCAGCTATCTACTTTTGTCAGCCAACCGAAGAAAACCTTATTCGCATTGGCCAAGACTTTGCCGATGGACTCTACTCATCATATTACCTGAATTTTATCTCACCCATAAGTCGACAGAAAATGGAGGACTTGGCACTTGCGGCACTACAAGCCGGCTGTCAGGCCAATATTAAAAAGGTAATATAATTCTTAATCAATATCTGTAATTTATTAACTGGGAACTAATAATCCTCTCGTATTTTATCAAGACTATTATGCTGGTCCTTGTCAGTGTCTGTATTCACTGGTTTCTCAGTTAATCTTCAGTTACTGTTATGAAATTTTACTGAAAAATTTTTGGAATAACTAAAGAATGAAGAAATTAATACATTGACTGTTTAAGATAATGTGAATAATTATCTATTAATGATAAGAGGTCAGTGGTCAGGTCAGTAGTATATGCATACTCTTCTGTGTTCCTTTTGCCTCAGAATTAATATACAGTAATTGCATTTAATATGTATAATATATTTTCCAGGTATATGATCAATATGTCAACTTCATATGTTTAGAAGATGACATGTTTACCCTGAAGCACCAAGGCTCAGAAGCTCTTTCATATTATGGTGAGTGGTAGCTTTTTATATAATGATCCTGAAACATACATTAACCTATATTTGTAACTTTCATGGCCAAAGCATAACCTTCAAAATCCTTTATGTTAGGAGTCCTGAGTTTAATTTATGACAAAAGCATTTGTATACTGTGTATTTGTTATAGGTTTCGAATCTTGTAATGGAGGTGACTTTCCATTTACATGGCAAGTCACCTAACATAGTATAATATAACATAATGTAACTTAACAGTTTACGGTGTTATTTAAATTTACATAGTCTTTAGGGCTTACTCATCTTAAGTTGATTCTAGCTTACTTGTGGTATGCAGAGCAAAGTAAAAGTGTTCTTTCTATCACTTTATGACTCGGATGGTTAAGAAATGTAAGAGTGAATTCTAGACGTTCGACAATGAGGTCAGGTTTGAATGTCAAAAATACTGTCTTGCTGTATAAAGTTTTAGCTATTTTGTTTTCGAGCATTGTCATGTATATGTAAATTTTCAAATTACTTTTATTTCCTTATGTAAACCAGAAATAACTTTTAATTTTTCATATGGGCTTTTTAGTAAGACTGTCACTTTTCTTTTCTTATTTCAAATTTATGTTATGCAAAACTATATCAGCAATGTTTTACCCCTCACTTTTTATCATGTGAATATGCTTTTGTGCAAGACTGTGTAATGATAATGAAAAAACTCACTTTCTATATAATTTGAAAATTAAGTTATGTACAACTTTGTCTTCAAAAGTGAACATCACACATATTTTCTATGGAAATTATTTTATGCAGGTCTGTTTATGGCTCTGAAAGTAAAAGATGTTTTATCATGTAACATATTAAGTTAGCACAACTTTATTATGAAAAGTGAACAGATCTGTTTATGACTCTGTAAGTAAACGAAGTTTTATCATGTTGCAGCCATAAACAGAGGAGATGTTAAGGATTCCGATATTGATCTTATCATGGACTCCGTTGTGGATAGTCTCTTCTCAGTTTTTGTAAACTTAGGTAAGATTACTGAGACTACTCTCTGTTTTGTTTGAGTGATAGAAGTAAGATTTGGGTTCACATATTTGCTAACCCTAGAATTATTAAGCAATTATATTTTTAACATTATATTTTTATAGTCTTTTATTGTATACTCGTATTAATCTCTTGGCTCAAGTTAGATACCCCAATGCAGTGCTGTACTATCTTTAGATTTCTCTACAAATGTGTTCAGATTGTTGAAAGGGTAATAACGTTTTGTTTCCCTAAACTACAAATTGAGACCCTTTGTGCCACAAGGTGTCAGAGGCAATGATGATGATGAATTAGAAATATTCCATGATTTCATGAATCGAGTCCCGGTCGGGGTAAAAAATTATTCATGTTTTCACATATGTAATGTGCTTAATTGGATATATATATATATATATATATATATATATATATATATATATATATATATATATATATATATATATATATATATATATATATATATATATATATATATATATATATATATATATATATATATATATATATATATATATATATATATATATATATATATATATATATATATATATATATATATATATATATATATATATATATATATATATATATATATATATATATATATATATATATATATATATATATATATATATATATATATATATATATATATATATATATATATATATATATATATATATATATATATATATATATATATATATATATATATATATATATATATATATATATATATATATATATATATATATATATATATATATATATATATATATATATATATATATATATATATATATATATATATATATATATATATATATATATATATATATATATATATATATATATATATATATATATATATATATATATATATATATATATATATATATATATATATATATATATATATATATATATATATATATTTATATATATATATATATATTTATATATATATATATATATATATTTATATATATATATATTTATATATATATATATATATATATATATATATATATATATATATATATATATATATATATATATATATATATATATATATATATATATATATATATATATATATATATATATATATATATATATATATATATATATATATATAAAATATACAGGCACTCCCCAACTTACGAATGAGTTAGCTTCCAGAAGTCCGTTCATAAATAGAATTGTTCGTAAGTTGTGTTTAGGTAAAACGAGTACATTACAGTACATACATATGTAGTACTGTACAGTATTTAGGCTAAAGACACTTAAAGTATGAATGAATTCTACTGCAGTACTAATAGTGCAGTGCAGTACAATAATACATACATTACTATATGGGCAGATAATGGGTCGGTTATTGTGCGTATATGTGAATGTTCGTAACTGTTGTTTGCAAGTAGGGGAGCTTCTTATATATTTATGAAGTGTTTCCTCAGTTTGAAAGTCTCAATCGTCTGTATCATGTTACATTTTTTGTATATTGAATGTAGATACTCCAGAGAAGAGTATCAGATTTGTACTGTAAATATGAAAATGTTTGCTTGTTATACATGTCATATCTTTTATGGCTTTTTAATCATTACTGAATTATGGGTTTTTCTCTTACCACTTCTACCTCTTCTACCTTGAAATATCTCATGTATTTCTTGATATCTCTTAACTTGATAATCAAATATTTATGAGTAATCCCATCTTGAGTATGCATTTTTTTTTTTTTTTTTTTTTTTTTTGTAAAGTATGTGACAACTTCTTATAAGCATTTTTTATCATGAATTTGAAAAATTCTCATTTTGTCACACCTTTCCTTGTACCATCTTATCTCAATCTTTATTATTTTTTTTTCCCTCAGGACAAGTTCCTATTATTCGTTGCCAGAGGGGAAATGCTGCCGAGAGTGTAGCTGAGAGACTCGACAAGAAATTGAGAGAAAATGCACGGGATACTCGAAATTCCTTCTTTACCGGATTTAGCACAGACTCCTTTGCTGCTGGACAGTTGAGGTTTGTCTAAAAAACAAATATTTATATTATTTTTGATTCTTTGGAGCTTGTAAAGCAGTGTAACCCTTAGATGCTCTAGGGTTACTCATGTTTACTAGGCAAGTTGCCTAATGGTGGATGTGGATGAGCGATATGCGCTACAAAGGAATACAACTTTATTATGCCTCAGGTAAAACGTGACTGCTCACAGGAAAATGTAGAAAACGTGAGGACATACATTATGGAAAATGTATCATACTGGAAATGGCAACCCCTCCCCTAACTTAATAGTTTACTTGGTCATTTAATTTTACATTGGTTTCTGGAAATTATTCATCATTCCAAGGTCTGATTCTTCTGCAAATTGATATCAATAATATCTTTATAGTCACTACTTACTTTCTCAGTGTAGGTGATAGGCAAACAATACTAAATATATTTCTATATTACAGTTTTTTTCTAGATACCGCTCATTTCTTTTTTTAAATTTCGCAAAGTCTTAATGTTATTGATATGATATTGATATTATTGGGTCATTGTTCTTTTCATTGTAATGAATATTTTAGTAATACAGAGGGAAATCGTGATTTTAATGTCATTACTGCATCTCTACACTTTGTCTTCATGAAATGTTCCTATGTTTCATACCTGTTTTTTCAGTGTTGCTGAAACCAACACCATGTACAGAACATAAATATACTAAATTTTCCTAAGACTTTCAGAGAGCTTCTTTTTCTTTTAAAACTTTTAAAATTTATGAGCATCGTTCCTCTAGTCTTAGTGCCTGTACGTACACTATAGTTTACTAATACTTTGACAAAAAATGTTTAGCAGTTATGTCTTTCTTTTTTATATTTGTGTAATTTAGTTTTCAGCGTCCGCTACTGGTGCTCATAGATCGTAATGTTGATTTGGCAACTCCTCTTCACCACACTTGGACCTATCAGGCATTAACTCATGACATCCTCAATCTTAGCCTAAACCGCGTCTCAGTCACAGAGCAAGAGGGAGCTCATGGTACAACCAGACCCAAAAGTAAAGAATATGATCTAAATAATCAAGATACCTTTTGGAGTGCACATAAAGGTAGAGTATTAAGTTTTGAGTGTATGGCACTTTGTTTAATGTATGGCTCCTCTAAATAAACATGTCCTAGAGACAGAAATAAGTAAATAGTGACTGGGGATCAAAGTAATGATTAAGGTGCAGAAATTAATAAGAGCTTTTTTAATGGAAGCTATGTATGAATTTTAAGTTCATAATACCCTCAAGGCGGTGCCCTGACTCACTATTGGTTAACTGTACAGTTTATCTCGAGAAATATGACTATGACTTTGGGGTGTTTGGAATCCGATATGTGCCCTGGGCCTGCTGAAGATGGTGTCATTTTTTTTGGATACTGATATGAGCTTTCAGCTGCTGATGTCACCTGTGTATAATATTAAAGACTAAGAATTCTACTTGAAGCAGCCCTAGCACACATAAAGTACCATACGCATATAACAAGTAAAATAAATCATTGTTATGCCATTGTCTTATTTTGATCTGCAATAGTTTGAATTGAATCAGTTTAATTTCCTCATATCTTTTTTTTACAGAAATTCTTGCCAAGATAGTACAACCTCTTGTGCTTCAATATAATAATCTTATGAGCTGTATACTTATTGATTAAGAGGTATTAATATTTCTTATACTAGAATTTTCTTATGCAGGGCTTGTAAATCGACCAATTGTGTTCTCTACATTTCATTTTGTGTTCCTTTCTAGGGAGTGCCTTCCCAGATGTAGCCGCAGCAGTTGAAAAAGAATTAGAAGACTACAAGACTGCTGAAACCCATATCAAGGGATTGAAGGATGATTTGCCTGATGAAGATGCTATTGACCTCCTGAGTGACAATACGGCCAGATTGACATCTGCCATCACATCTCTTCCAGAACTTTTGAAAAAGAAAGCCAATATCGACAAACATATGAGTATTGCTATGGGTAAGTGTAGATATCAAAAGCTATTTTTATATCTTTTCATTTTGAAGCCATATTCTGCAGACGAGCCCACAATAAAAAAATCGAGGGCTTTTTCACACCCTACCCTACCCTTTCACACCACTTCAGTTAGTGTTTTTGTGGCTAGAAAAGAGAGAGCAAGGATAGAGGCGCTGTCATTCCACCCCCTCTGCTATGTCTTGTTCACCCTCCAGGGTTCAAGATTGTGGAAGTCTTTTACCCTCACCAACATCAAGATAATAATGGAACTATGTCTCGGTCTCATTCACATGGAGCAGAGTGAATCTTAATAAATGAGCAATTACGTTTGAGTTGAGAGATATAGAAAGAGCTCAGAACTGTTTCCATTTGTTTCTTCCTTTGGTTGTTGCCACTCTGTCTTCTGTTACTGGAGAAGGCATTACTCCAATATCGTCATTATTTTTTTTTTTGCTTTATTTATATGCAAAATTTACTGTTTTAATTTTTATGTTAACAAGCATATTTTCTTACAACATTCTTATGAGTTTTTCTTTGAAAACTACTTTTATCTCTTTATCATTCCCTCATATCTGACTTGTCATAACACTCCCCATCTCATTTTCTCTGCTTACTTCCTTGTTATTATTATCTCTCTCTTATTCCAAGTCTGTAAGCTGCTACTTTTTATTAAATATTTTCTTGGTGCCTAGGACAGATGTGGGCAATTTACTTTGCTCGTCCTGATGTCATGCTTATAAAAAATGTGACATATATTTTTTCATGTAATGTTGTCCAGTATTCCCTTTGCTGTGAGTTACCTTGTCATGGTAACTGCTTAGAGCCTTAGACGATAGCAAATAGTAAGAGAAACTTTACAGTTTGCTGATATTATTTTCCATGTACAGAAAAGTCCCATTTTACATGTTAATCTATTTGCAAAATGATAGTCATTTAGTGATCACTGTGACAACTAAAACAAATGAAGGATATACAACTGTCATTCCAGGGTTTCAGCATAATTTAAAAGTTTCAAGCCCCAAATACATAATTATCTAGCATTGATGAAGTTATTATTAGTCTGTCAGCATGCAGTAAATTGTACATATCTTGTATAATATGTGAAATGTCATATTGTATTACATATTGGTTTCTTTTGCTGTTTTAAGTGTCACTAATAATCCCCATTCGAGTTTGGGTGGATAAAGACGGGTTGGAGTTGGGTAATTAATGCTGGATGTCCTAATGCCCTGCAGTGGACTCGAATATGAGTTTGCCACTTCACGATTTGAGCGCTCTTACCCCTGCACTACTTTTTTTTTTCTTTTTCTTTTTTCCCACAGCCTTTGCAGTAAATGACAATCACCATTTGTCTTAAAAATAAGTGAGGAAAATAGTTGAAACATCACATTTTCGTAACGATGAATTTCTCAGTATTATTGAAATACTGCTGCACTCACAAAAAGATGAGAAGGAAGTGTTTGTGTATTGAGATGGGTGAAGGAAAGAGAGTGCTTGATTGCATATGTTTTGAAATTACTTTGTAGTACATGTTAAGGACTTGCATTCAAGCCCACGGTGTGATGATAGGAAGAGCATCCAGCCTTATTTCCCCATATTCAATATGACTGTGTTCACCCTCAAAAGTGGACTAATGGTGATTTATATAAAGCGTAAAAAAAGTACCGAACTTAGAATGGTTTCTTTTACTAGCACAAAGACTACATTAAGTGTAGGAAGATGAAGTTTTGTTTGTTTCTTTAACCAGCACATAAGAGTACATTTTGTATTTATAAAGGTATTGTAAACAGAATAAAAATACTGAACGAGGTGCACTTTATTTTTTGTATTGGACATTTATTTGGTACAAGCATTGAAATTGGACATTTGTATTTTCGTAAATATGCTGGATGCTTTTCCTCTTTCGTGTCCTCTTTATCTCTGCTCGGTGCTCTTTATCATATGGGTTTTTTTGGTCTCTTTATATTCTTTTCCTTTGGTACTATTGTCCTGAGTCCCATTTGGAATGTAAACACACGGTAACTCTGTATATTGCATTGAAATTTGTCAAAAAAAATTACTCTCTTAGTACAGTTTTGCATTCCGTATTTACTTGTCAGCAAGATATTTTTTCTTTACTTTTCTTAGACAGATCATATCAATCGACATACCTCATGACATTCATTTGAAAAAAAAAAAATTATTAGTGAATGTAACACTGGGATAGGCACACAAAATTTCCTGCAGTGGGCCTGGGCACCAAGAAAACATTTGAGAAACAGAGATGGGGAGTGTTTTGACTTGTCAGATGTGAAGGGATAGTAAGAGTTGTGTATTGAATACTCCAGAATATTTGCTGTAGATGTATAGGCATAGGAAAATAACTGTAACTGAAGGAAAACTTATTGAATTGTCCTGGCCTGTCTTATTAAAGTCCAAACGACCTTTACTTGTAGTATCACAACGAGTGGCTGGTGCCATAGGCCAGCCTACTACTATAATACAAAAGACATTAAAATTTAGGCACTGACTAATTATGAAATAATAAAAATTTGGACTTAACATAAATATCTTTGAGGAAGAGAAAGTTTCATAATACTTATTGTGCTATATTTATTGTAATCAGGAGCCTCAGAAGCAGTGTGATATTAAGAAATTGGAATTTACTTGTGCTTGTTTTTATGCAGTACTGTATTTGTTTTTCATGAGGAAGTAGGATGGCTTCTTAAGCTATGCTTTATCTCTCCACTTAAATTTTAATTTTCTGTGTAATTCTATTTTACCTACCGTAACAATGTTTTTTTAAACAATAACTTCCTTGTTTATGCCATTTTGCTATTCTATGTAGATCTATTTAACATTCCATATCAAAGGTATTTTGGACAATATTTTCTTTGTTTGTAATTATGTGATTTTGTGTAATGGTATTTGGCAAACCATTTCAGAGATTTTTTTTAATATTGGTTTCATTGCTTATAGTGTTTAATACTTTCTGCTATGTAAATCTGTTTGAGGGTTTTTAAACGATGGCTGTTCTGTTTGTAATATTAACGTTTTTCTCTCATTTTGATGTGAAATGCTTGCCCAGGTGATTAAGACTGATGCCTTAACATATAAGATGAAATGCATAGAGAAAATCGATAGTCCATTTTAATTTTTTTTTTCTTGGTATAACAAACATTACTTGGTAGTTTTTTATCTTTTTGTTTTCTTTTTCCCTCAACAGCATTGCTGAACAGCATAAAGTCTCGTAAACTGGACGTTTTCTTTGAAACCGAGGAAAAAATCATGGGTCGAACAACCTTAGAAAAACCGTTATTAGAGGTGAGAATTGTTTGCATTATATTACAAAAGCTTTTTCAATTCAAGGTTTACATATTTGAAGGAGATATTTGAAATTTTTAAAATATTATTTCTCTGTCTAAATACGCAAGCCACATTCCTCCCTATAAGGAGAATGACTTAGAACAAAAATAGCCTAACTCTTTGTGGGAGGAAAATTCAGAGGTGGGGATTCCTAGTCCCCTTGCTCAGCCCCATTTAGTTGACTTTTATGACAAACAGGGGAACATGGAGGAGATATACTTTATTTTATTCACTTCACAATCCAGCTTTGACTACAACCATAATGAAGAACTGGATGCTGCAGTATCACCTTGGACCTTCCCATCCAATCCTCTCTCTATCATTTGCGTTATATCAAGAAATGAGATGTGTGTAATATTCCTGTATTTGTAATTTATATCAATTGTTCTCCGTATTTTTTTTGGACCAACAGATTATTCGGGATCCAGAATGTGGCACTCCCAAGGACAAAGTTCGGATCTTTCTAATCATGTATCTCTGCTCAAATACAGTTACGGATCCAGAGTTTAACGAATATGTTTCAGCTCTTACGGAAGCTGGTGCTGATTGTAAAGCTCTCAACTATATGAAGAGATGGAAATCGTTAATGAAGGTTACACTCTCATTATTTGTTCTGTATTTAGTTTTTACCAATCTTTCAAATTTTATTGAGAGATATATGAATTTAACAGTGCCAACTGCAGCAGTGCAGTGGTTAGAGCACTCGACTCAGGAGGTGACAGTCCCTCGATCAAGCCAACGATAGAGTGATAAAGGAGAGTATCCAGCCTTAATCCTCCAGCTCCACTCTGTCTGTACCCACCCCCATAATTGGGTTTAATAGTGACACATAAAAGGGCAGAGGAAAATGTTAGCTAAAAAAGGAAGGGTAACCAAGGATTATTTGTTTAATGTGTCTCATATTTGCTTACTCTTAATGCAACATATTGTCATAATGGAAGTTATAACAATGTTAAGTAGTAACATAAAATGGATATGTAATACAATGTAGTGTAGTAACATGAGATGTATGAATTATTGAGGCAAAAAAAAAATTATTTCACAGTTAATTACTCCTCATTTATAAACTCATCACATCAGCCTTGTCAGTAGTTTCATCAGAGTTTATTTCTATGTAAAAGTATTTTATTGGTAGGATGCTTTATACTGGTTTTGTCTGAAATGCACTTTGCAAATGTTTTTTTTATTTATTAGCTTGTTCTTATTCTGTATTTGTAATATGCTTAATAAATGAAAGAACATAGTTTTGCTTCATGTGTTTACAGTTTTCTTTCTTATTTAGGGATACACGAATTTTTTTTTTTATAATATATATGTACTTGCTAACAGTGTAGTAGGTGATATATACCGGTATCTTTATTATCTCAAATATAAAAGAAAATATATTACTGATTGACTTTTGTCGTGAATAGTAAAAATATATTTGAGAGTGTACTGAAAAATTCACGTAGCATAAGCCGCTTAGCTCTCCCTCATTGTTAATTTTTAAGAACAAACTTATTAATATGTGTGTTATATGTTCTCAGATTACTGCCGGTTCTGGTATGTCCGAGTACACAGGCGGAGTCGCGAAAACTGTCTCCATGTTTTCCAAACTGATGAATCAGGGATCACAGCTTGTGGTGGAAGGTGTAAACTTTGTTCTCAAAGAAAATGTATGTTAAGCCAATATAATGGCAACAGTCTTATTATGCAAAATTAATGGGGGCTTTAGTCTGTGATATACGTTTATATGTTTTTACATGATCGTATCAACTTCTTTTTATCTATATGATATATCTGCTGTATAAGTATGCATTCTACGTCACTACATGGAGTCTTTTGCACTCTAACTTGATGTAACCTGATTAGAGTAGTGTAGGGTAGGTTATGGTATGGCATGGTAGGGTAGGGAAGGAACATTAGACTACAGATAGTGAGGAAGGCGCATACTACAATACCACAAAAATGTCTTATGTGATATAGAAATATCCAAAGGCAAGGGTAGTCCTGTTTGACACTGATTTTCAGTACAGTATTTATATAATTCTGTCTTTCTACTTTTTTACTTTCCATTGCGCTACTGTTCTCAATTGTCTTTGATTTTTCTGTTTTTGTCACTGTCCTTTTTTCCCATTATCTCATAGTGCCAGGTGACATCTTTTATCTTGCTGTCACTAAGGCAAATAAAGTCAAAAAGCATTAGATCTAACAGCTTTTCCTTTTTGTTAGTTTTGGTTATCTAATAGCTAACATGTATTATTAATTTTCTCTTTATTTATAAATGCCTTGTTTCTGCTGTATTGCTGTTTTGTGCTATTTCTTAATTTAGTACAGTAATAGATTTGATACAAAGTTTGCTACTCTATTGTTACAAACGTTTAGATGAAGATTAATGACTCTCAGGTTTGGTTCTAATTATGATATTCTCAAGCTGTGGTTACAGTGGCATTTATAATTCTGGTATTGGTTTTCAGCAATTCCAGTGCAAGGGATTCATCCCACAAAGAAAGTGAATACTGTACTAGTATTTCAGAACTAGTTCACTCTGGAAAGGAAAGCATTAGATAATTCATGAATGCACCCAAAGGCATTATTGTCAGATCCTAACTTGTTATAAGAAATGTTGATTTCTAGGCCAGCCAGAGATAATCCCTTCCAAAGCGTTTTAGAGCCTCTTGAAAGATGAACAAGGTCAAACTTTAGCTTCAAGAACTCCACCAATATTAGATTAGACATAATGAATGTAAAAGAGAGTGAATTCATTAGATCAGTGAGGCAAAATACTGTACCAAGACTGCTTATTTTCTCAGTGAAGCATACTATTAGAACTGCTCATGGAGAGTGGACCCAGAATCATGTACTACAAAAAATGAAATGTAGAGTCAATTTGAAACACTCATGGGAATGGTATGAAGATGGATTTGGCTCATTGCAAAACTAACGTCTTCCAAGTGGCTAACCTATTACAGTGCATGTGCAGGGAAGCCAGGAGAAGAGGAGTAGTACAGTTTGTAGATGGGAGAGATATATTTAATTATTTATCAGAAAGACTGAAGAATACTTTATTTTTTCCGTAAAGACATTCCCTACCCAGCTACTGTACTGCCACAGACGGAAGTGAAGTAAGAAAAGAAAATCATCAGCTCACTGGACCTGAGTGAGTGTCCACAGTCTCCGGCTGTTGCGCTCATTGTTCACGCGAATATGTCAAGAAAAAGAAAACTTAGCAAAAGAGAGAGTCTGCGACAGTTCACCATGCATTGTAAGAGAAAGCTGGTGCTTTTGATGTGAAAGAAAAGATTCACAACATACTGTATACTAAGTTTCACGATCAATAAAATTTGCCGAGTTACTTTAGAGAAGAGACAGAATTTTTGCTTAATCAGATAATGGAGGAACCCGATCATATTAAATGCAACATAATTATTAAGTCTGATCATTAGTATTTTGTTCCATTTGAACTTTATGCATATAATATAATGAGAAATGTTGCAAGTAAGGTTATCCACATCTCTTACATAGGTATCACATGCAAAAAGGACAAGATTGTCCTCTATATTTTTAATTTTTGAATTTGCTTCCCCTTGAGCTGTTACTATTTCTACTATTGTATTACTTCTACCATCCTTCGGATTTCCTGCCTATCCAAAAATGTCCTCCTTCTGTTGAGTCTTTGATGCCTGATGTACAAGGCTAAAAGAAGCTTTTTTACCTATTATATTTGTTAACCTATGTGACGTGATAGCACAGTGGTTTGTGTGCTTGATTCCGGAAGTGACAAACCCATGTTTAAGTTCCCCAATGGGATGTTAGGAAGGACACACAGCCTTAATACCCTGCAACCTGTCTGTGTCTATCCCCATTGAAATGGGAGTTGATAATAATGCATAAAAAGGAGTAAACATGTTTTTCAACTAAGATCTCATTGTGGTGACCATTTTGTATGATTGATAAATACCTTCGAGACTATCTATGGATAAATCAAATTGGAAGACTTACAGGTATACATAAATTTGTGTATGTAACTTAGTAATATTTGATGTAATAATTGCTGCATTATACTTAACAGACTTAATTTTTGGTTTCAGAAATTACCTATTACAAGAATAGTGGATCATCTTATGGAACTGAAGAATTGTGAGGAAGACAAAGAATATCGTTACTTCGATCCAAAGCTTCTGAGACCTAGCGATGGTAGTTCAGCTACTCCAAGAACGAGAACACCTTTTCAGGTAACCTCATAAATGTTATATTTTATGACCATTTGTATCATTATCCATTCATATATATAGTCTGCGTTGTGTACATTAATGAATACAGACAGTTTCATTTTATATTGCTGATATCTTTCATTCTTATCTGCCAGTGAATTGCTAAGGGAGGCGTTTTATAGTACAGTATATACTCATCATCCAGTACTCAGGCATATGTAACTGATGTGTGTCAACATTACTATTTGGGCTGCAAAATTAAAACTCGTTACAGATATTGCCTAGAATTTTAAGTGTTCAGCAGGGTAGTCATTCAGTTTAGTTCCTAGCAATATCTAGCTCCTTTAATACTTAAGAAGAGATTAGACTAATTATTTAACATTTAGTAATCATTGTGTTTTGTATTGTATCGAAAGGATGCTGTGGTATTTGTGGTGGGTGGAGGAAACTACATGGAATACAGTAACCTTTACAGCTACGCAAGAAAAAAGGCTGGGGCGTCAAACAAGAGAATCATCTATGGCTGTACGGATGTTGTAAATGCTGAACAATTCCTGGGACAGGTTTGTGCATATATGATCTCTCTCTGGGTAGTAAAATAATCTAGTTAAATAGTAATTTTCATTTAAATTGACACTATCTAAACTGAATCTTACAAGCATATAAAAGCAAAAATATTTCTTTAAAAAAGCAGCATATTATCGCATTTCTTCAATTGTACCCATGTATGCACACTTACATTTGCTGTATGTCAAGTTATATGTCTGCCTCAGCAACTTTCATTTCCGGGACATATTCTCTGATATATTTCAGGCTACTTTGCAATAACTTACCCTTGAGAGATGCTTCACTTTTAAAAAGCATAAGTGGACATGCTTTACCAATAGCTCATTACTTATTGTCGATTCCTAGCTTCATAGGTTATATTTATCTACACTTTGCTTTGATCTCCCTCCATGCATGCCTGCATTAGTACATCTTTTACTTCAACAGCATTTGTTGTATTTCTTACTTTTTGTGACTCAGTACCATAACTTGGTGTCTTCTCGTCAATTAGTTACTTAACATTAACAGTCCATCTCTTTTCTCACCTCTTACTTATATTGCAGAAGGCATAACAGCTGCAAGAGAGAGATATTTCTGTACCATTGCTCCATTGTTCTTTTTGTCATGTTCTATATAATACTGATCGTAAAGTAGCATAATGCAACATCCTTAACTTTAGTAATAAATAAGTAATAATGTTAATACCTTATTTTTTATCAATTCACATCACCTTCTACACTTCAGCAAGTGACAGCCAAAATAAAACAAGTCAAAAGCTATGACAACTTTTTGATGTTGAGTATCATTACATGCACACTTTTTGTATTTAAATATTTGCTTCATTAACCAGACAGATCTTTTATGAAAACTATCTTTTTTTCTTTGCAGCTGACGAAACTAGGTGCTGAGATATCCTGAGGGAATTTGGCGCCTAGCCCAAACCTCTCCCTCAAACGACTTTGTTTGGATAGCCACGGATTCTGCTATGTTTTATATTTTTTTATGTTTACATTGCTCTTGTGTACAGAAATATATTCAGACAACTGAAATTCTATATTATAGTAAGTATTTGAGGACTTATTCGTATTTCTCGTCTTTTCCGTAAAATTATTGTGCCCGGAAATACACATCAAACCCGATATGATTTGGATATTGGCATGGGTAGAAGAACTAAATCATTGCAAATTGCAGATATTTCTTCACATTTAATATGTGCCCTCTTAACCACAGAAATGTTTACCCATTAAGTGAGGGTACTTTAATTATAAACATAACTGCTTTCTATAATATCATATCCTTTATCCAGCAAACCATGTAAAATCAGAACAAACATGTTTAAATTTGTGTATACACATCTTTGGGGACAACATATAGTGTAAGTTTATTATATTCGTAAGATATTTATTTAAATATTGGGTGCCTATTTATATTGTAGATGTGGATGAATACACTGAACTTGGATTAATACAGTGAATTTATTGTACTGTACATATTCTCTTCTTCTTCATAGCATTCTTAAGACTATTCAGACTCCTGTATCACATTCATTCATATTCATTGTTTTACAGAAGTGTTGTTAATGATGTCAGCATGAGAGAAATTATATAATAAATTTTGTTATTATGCAGTATTTTACTTCTACACCAAGTATCTGTTAATGAAACATTTGATATTATTAGTATAATGCTGTCCCTATGCTGTTATATTTGCTATGTACTCCTTAAAAAGGAGAACCTTTTCACCAAAAAAGGATAAAACCAGGTTTACGTTTTATACTTTGGTGGAGAGGATATAGGAAAAAAATCACACTAATAATATGACATTAAGATTTTTTTCTGTCATTAGTATATACATTTCATATATCTTGCAAAAAGTTTTGAACCTTGTAAGGAAGAGTAAACCTATGGTACTCTGGGAGTATTCATATTTACAAGGCATGCCAACCTAACATAGTCTAGCGTGACCTAGCAATTTATGGGGTTATTTAACATCATGTGGAATTCTGGTGGTTAATCTTCTGTGCAAGATCCAACTTTTGTCTTCATATGTAAATTATCAAGTAAATAAATGGAGTCCTCATATAATGTCAGGGTTCTGTTCTGACGTAAGTCGGGACATTTATATTCGAACCTGGGTCCCCTTAAAAAAATCATTTTAAGGTGAAGCTTATGTACCTAATGGTTCTTAAAAAATTACTAAAGCTAATCTAAATACTATTCCTAAACTTTAAAATTAACATAATATACAGATACTGTTCAGTATACATGTACTGTACAGTATAATAAAACAACACATACATAAAAATATCTGTACTATATTACACTTCAATACCTGTACTGTGTTCTGTATAGTACAAAACTGTAAATCGTACCTGTACAGAATACTGTACTCATGTAGTGTGCTTACATAGGGAGGGAGAGACTTGCTTATCAGGGGTAAGCTTGCTATGTCAGCTGTTGACGAGACATGGGCAGGCAGGTGAGTCTGGAAAGGCAGAAGAACAATCAATACATAATCTATAGAAAATAAAACTATAAGATATAAAACACACTTATAAACATAAATAATATTGCACTAGTATCTCAGTTTTTATCAAGTTGATGGCTTTATTTATTTATTTTTATATATACAATTGGTCATATTGAAAAATTATATTGAATTTAAAAAGAAAAAATACAGATCTATAGTTTATCTTTTAACCAATTCTCCTTTTTTAAATATTGGTACCACATCTGCCAATTTCCACTCCTTGGGTACCAATCCTAATTTTATTAAATTATAGAATAGTGCAGTTAGTGGACAACTAAGCTCTGCCTTGCACTTCTTTAATACTCTAGCATAGATTTCATCAGATCCCGGAGATTTATGAGTCTGTAATGCATCTATTTCGTATATTGCAAACTCCCATGTAATATTTCTTGTACTAAGTATATTATAAGGACAGTCTGTGTATATGTATTCTGCTTCTGGAATATATTCCAAGTTTTCATTGGTAAATGCAGATAAGAAATATTCATATAAACACGTACACATCTTTTTATCATCATCTGTGAAATGACAGTAGGACTCTCTACTGGGTAAAAGATAGCTTTCTTTAGTAACTTCTATTATTACTATTATTATTATTATAAGTCAAGCAATAAGCCCAGCTGGAAAAAGTCAATGACTGTAAACCAGATGGCTCCAGCTGGGGAAGCAACTTAGTGAAGAAAGGGAAAGAGAGTAGATACTGGTACGTAATATTTAACTTTGTACATAAAACATCAATTAGTATTATTATGCACCATATAACAGAAGACAAACATTGCACAAAAACCCTCAGTATCTTTACCGTAGATATTTATATAGTTTCCTATATTCTGTTTAACTAGATATCATGTTGAAGTGATATTATTCTATAATTAGTTGTTGATAGAAAGAGATTAGGTATATTATTTCTATATTTGTCGTCCCCTTTTTCTTGTCAGCATATTTTATAATATAAATAGAAATCTCTTTTGCCGCTTTGTATGTCACAAATAATTCCCATTAAAAGGTTGCCGGTGTTTCAGTTCCGATTAGGAGAGTGTGGACACAGACAGGCTTGAACTGGGGGAATTATGGCTGGATGCCTTTCTAACGCCAGCAATGGGATTAAACCCACGTATGTCACGCTCATAACTTTCCGACTAGCGCGCTTTTCCACTGAGCTAGTGCAGCCTCCATGTGATAACTAGTAATATTAAATGAAATCAGTGTGTGCTGTACTGTATTAGAAAGAGGGGCTCACAAGTTATGTAGTAATTCTTAATAATACAATACAGTATCATTTTTTTCAAGATACTTCTTTGTAGATGAAATTTTTGGAAAGTCAAATATTGTCGGTCCTGTGGAAGCTCATCTCATATAAAAGCCCCCCTGGAAACAGAATACTGGTAGACTTTTGAATAATTTAAGGCATTACCATATACAGTATGTATTTTGGAGATAATTTCGGTCATATCATGGTAATATAAAAATGTTTGTAGGGTAGATTCGTTTTTTTTTTTTTTTTTAAGCAATATCAAATATATTTTGGGGTAAATTCATCCATTCCAAGATAATTTAAATATTTTCTTGGAGCAAAATCGTTTGTTTCAGGTTATTTATTTTAAATATTTATAGGGGTAGATTCGTCCACCTAGTGACATCATATATGTGTAGGTAAATTCGTTCATTGCAAGGTAATATTAAATATATTTAGGGGATAAATTCACCCGTTCGAAGGTGATATAAATATATTTCTGGGGAAATTTGTCCGTTTCAAGGTACTGTACTGTAATATCAAATATTTCCTGGGGTAAATTCGACCATAGCTAGGTAATATAAATACATTATATGTTTATTTTGGGGAGTATTGATATAATTTTTATATATCTTGGGGATATATTCGTCTGTTCCATGATAATATATATATATATATATATATATATATATATATATATATATATATATATATATATATATATATATATATATATATATATATATATATATATATATATATATATATATATATATATATATATATATATATATATATATATATATATATATATATATATATATATATATATATATATATATATATATATATATATGAGCCATTTTTTCCCTTAAAGAAGGAGTGGCTGGGTCAATGCAAAATGCTCTGACTGAGAAAATACAGAGGATGGGATTCCCAGTCCCCTTGCTCCGCCCCAATTACTCCCTCAGCGGGTAATAGATACAATACTAAGGGAAAATTCGTCTATTTCAATGTAAAGTAACAAGTACTTTATATATGGGAATAAATTCTTTCTCTTCTAGTTTATATATATATATATATATATATATATATATATATATATATATATATATATATATATATATATATATATATATATATATATATATATATATATATATATATATATATATATATATATATTGTCTTGAATATATTTCAAGACAGTTTATTTCTACGTACATTATGTAAGTGTTATTTTGCATATAGTTTCATTTATTGTAACGTAAGTGCATGAATGTATACTTTTAGACTTAGCATGTATACTTATTAAGTTCTATCATGTATATACGTATATTCGTATGTATAATGTGTAGTTTATTAGGGAGGCTGGCCGTAGAAGACGTGTAGAAAGGAATGTAGGTCACTAATGGATTTTAGCCATTAACCCTTCACCTCCTTGATAACGCTTATTGCATCGCCTCGTTGAACAAAGAACTGTTGTAAGCAAGTCATAACTCAACTTAGTCCTAGTACCAAGGACCCCGACAAACTAGAGGAGTTTTGTGGGACTTTCTTACAAATAATTAGTTGCCGTCGTGAGATGCTACGAGGCACTCATTTTTACTGTGTTTATTGACAGTACTTATAGGTTTAATTTTTGTTGTTCTCGTGGGGCATTACGAGACATTCAAGTAGAAGAACGTGATAGAGATCCGTGGATCAGAAGATACGTTTTTGATTCGGAGTCCCGTGATTGCTGACGACATCAGGGTTATCCGGACAGATGAGTACAGAGTTACCTTATTTCTAACAATATTTATAACTACGTGTGAGGGACAGAATGAGCTCATTTAATTGAACAC
>JAXCGZ010001998.1:110000-135000 GCA_037179515.1 Halocaridina rubra | reverse complement strand
TTTTCTTATTTAGGGTTTTATGCGTCTCTATTCACTCCCATTTGGGGGTGGTGACAGAAGGATTGAAAACTGGGGAATTAAGGCCGGATGTCATTCCTATTACCCCGACGTGGGATCGAATGTTTGTCTGTCACCACCCGAATCGAGTGTTCTAACCAGTCATAATTTCCCAAGCCACACTTTCTCAAGGATTAATTGGTTGATTCATCCACTGACAGGCTAAAAAGCCTATCTGGGAGTGGAAGATTTATTTTTTAAGCTTTATACATATTGTCCTTCAAGGGTCCTGGTCACTCATGGGTAGATTTCTCTATTCTGGGAGAAACTAGCTCGGTCAATTAACGTAAATTGAAATTAACAAAGTCCATCCTCCCCCTGAGGGAGGGGGCTAGAATACTTCCTCTGTGTACCATGCGTGTACCAAGTTACAAAATGTTTTAACCTGGGGAAAAAAAAAACTTCGAAACCATCGCCATGGAACAGTAGTATCCAAAACAAACTGGAAACTCGATTATGGATATATAATCAAAGGCGTCTGTACGCGAGTTATGTATTTAATAGCTTTTGAAGCCACGGTGGCAAAAGCACAAGAGAACTTCAGTCAACAACTTGCTATCATAGAGAGAAAACCTCTTTTGTGATCATTTCTCGAAGACTTCTTCTAGCCGGAGACATCGAGAGCAACCACGCAAAAACATCAAGACTGCACAGCACATAACCACCTACCCCAACAACACAGCATACACTCCCTGTCCCTGAGAGTTCTGGAGGAAATTCCAGAATCGACAGTGGATTTCCTTAGGGATTCGGGGTTGTTCGGCAAGGCAGTTGAAGGAGGACGAAAACGACAGTAACAACAACAACAACAACAACAACAACAACAATCTCTTCTGTTTGATTGCTATCAGGAGCTTTGATAGAACACAAGAGGAAACAATTCAAGGAATAGATATGGAGCCTCCAGTAAAACTTAGTTTTTTGGTGGTTATTTTTCTTCTGTTACGATTGGGGGATTCTCTACTCCTCAGCTTCAGAGCTGCAGATGTTAATTTCGATACAAAATACGTGCATGGAGAAAGGACCACTAAAAATACCGTAAGTTGCCATATATACATGTAAATGGGATGGCCGAGTCAAAGCATACACATTTACCATAAGCAAAATATACCTCGCTCACGGCTTTTAGCTCCTTGGGGATAAAAAGTTGCCACAAATCCCCCATCATCCTGCTTGGGGCATCCACAGGACAGGTGGGCAAGGATCATCTGCCGTGAGGCCCGACAACTGCATTTGGTTGTCAAATATAAAGTCCGTTATAGCATACATGGGAGAGCTTCTTGAGAAGTAAATATTTCATATTCTAAGTAATAAATAAAAAAAATTTATATTTGCATAAAATGGAAGTGAAAATCTATCTCATTGCAGATGACAGCATACAATGGGTCAGGTATTTTTTGGCGCCGTTCTTGTGCCGCCAAACTGATCTGGCATCGCCCTTTTGGCACTAAGCTAAGCTAAGCTAAGCTAACCAAAATAACAGTGTGGCGATAGGGCAACGCCAAAACAGCATAGCGCCAAAAGGGCAGCGTCAAATAGTCCCATTCCGGCATACTGTCTGCTAGTCATCAAATCAATTATCTGGAAAAAAAGAAATTGTTTTAAGTAGCTGCTGTGTACCAGAGACTTTAAGCAAAGAAAACACACCAAGCTCCTCCTCCCCCCCAAAAAAACCCATTCACTATATAGTATAAACTGCGACTCTTGGATAAAAAATAAAGATGAGCTTTTGGAAATCAGTTGTTTCTTTTTTGCTACACAACATTGCAACGTCTTTGCTTTCAACTCCTTTTAATCAAGATGATGATGATAGTAGTAATAAAGAGAGAGAGAGAGAGAGAGAGAGAGAGAGAGAGAGAGAGAGAGAGAGAGAGAGAGAGAGAGAGAGAGAGAGAGAGAGAGAGAGAGAGAGAGAGAGAGAGAGTTGAT
The DNA here is from genome assembly GCA_037179515.1 of Halocaridina rubra. Taxonomy (NCBI): domain Eukaryota; kingdom Metazoa; phylum Arthropoda; class Malacostraca; order Decapoda; family Atyidae; genus Halocaridina; species Halocaridina rubra. The sequence continues at coordinate 133,014 of JAXCGZ010001998.1, read as the reverse complement.
ATTTCACTTAACTTTTTGTTATTCATAAACTAATTGTTTAATCATCTGCAATGACCGAAATTCCCCTTGTAAGCAGGATGGCCGAGCCAAAGAAAACCCATTCACCACAAGCCAAACATACCTTGGTTACACCTCTTAGCTCCTTGGAGATAAGAGTCTTCCTCAATTCTCCTCAACCATCAACCTGTTCGGGTCATCCATAGGACAGGAGGGCATGATTCTTCTGCTTTAGGTCCCGGCTGCTGTAGCAAATAACTGTATGATATACTTTGATATTACATAGTCACCGTGGCAAAGTGGTAGCATTTGCGACTTTCAGTAGTCAGGTCGAGGGTTCACGGCCCGCCACGGTCTGAGGTTAAAAAGGGCATTCGTTTAGGGTAACGTTCACTCGTGCCAAAGCCGAGTCTTTCACAAGAAGGCGCAGTCCTAGCCCTTAGTAGAAAAGGGAGTCCGTGACGTAAAACAGATCACATAGACTTTGATATTACATATAATTCCTATGAAATCCATCTTATCCACAGGTTCAGTGTGTGATAGAGTGCAATCTTGACGCGCGCTGCAATGGCATTTTCTACAAAGAAGAAACGCAACATTGCGGACTCTCTCATACGCCTTGGGCCACGGTTTATAACAAATTTGTTGAAGGAGGGGGTTACAAGGTGCACTGGGCAGGTGGGTATTATCCTCCTATTATTATTATTATTATTATTATTATTATTATTATTATTATTATTATTATTATTATTATTATTATTATTATTATTATTATTATTATTATTATTATTATTATTATTATTGTCAAAATTGTCATTATCATGTGTGTTATACGGGAGTATATACACACACACTCATATATATATATATATATATATATATATATATATATATATATATATATATATATATATATATATATATATATATATATATAGTAATTTCCTGGTAAATTTAAGTTCAGTCACGCAAAGTCATTTCTTAGCTTGACACTAATTACAATATAAATCAATTATAATTTCCTCGTTTAACTATGTTTTTTGACGAAGCTTCATAGGGTGTGCGTGTGCGTGTGTGTGTGTATGTGTGTGCAAGAGAGAAAGAAGAGAGAGAGATAAAGTATATACATCTGTGTGTTTGTTTGTTTGTTTGTTTATTTGTGTGTGTGTGTGTGTGTGTGTGTGTGTGTGTGTGTGTGTGTGTGTGTGTGTGTGTGTGTGTGCATTTACCTAATTGTGCTTACGGGAAAGAGCCCTATACTCGTAACTTCCCGTCTCCTGATCGGCTCTAGTTTTATACTCAGTGATAGCTATCATATTTGTCCTCAAAACCTTGAATGCAACGAGCATAAACTACTTCCTCGCTTAACGAATTCTATTTATCAACTGTTCTTACACTAAAGAGGTACCTATCATGTGAAGAGGCTTCCTTAAGAAGCCTCAAACCAGAACCTCTAGTTCTAGAGACGCCAAAACCATGAAGAAATTTAAAATCCATCACCATAACACCCAATTTTCCTAGCTTCAAGTGATGGTAAGTGTAATTCCCTCAGCCTTTCCACATGACTGAGATTGCATTCCTTCGTCACCAGCTTTGTAGCATGTGTTTGACGTTATTCAAGTTTATCTACATGTTTTATTCAGCGCGGATTCCAAAAGTTTGACCTTATTCCAGTTTATCTATATGCTTTATTCAGCGCGGATTCCAACAGTTTGACCTTATTCCAGTTTATATATATGCTTTATTCAGCACGGATTCCAAAAGTTTGACCTTATTCCAGTTTACCTGTATGCTTTATTCAGCGCGGATTCCAACAGTTTGACCTTATTCCAGTTTATATATATGCTTTATTCAGCACGGATTCCAAAAGTTTGACCTTATTCCAGTTTATCTACATGCTTTATTCAGCGCGGATTCCAAAAGTTTGACCTTATTCCAGTTTATCTACATGCTTAATTCAGCGCGGATTCCAAAAGTTTGACCTTATTCCAGTTTATCTATATGCTTTATCCAAAAGGATGATGCATATTCAAACTTTAGCATCACATAAGTTACATAAATACCTTTGAGCATTGTGTGTAATTACCTAATTGTGTTTACGGGAAAGAGCCCAAAGCTCGTATCTTCCCGTCTCCTCATCGGTTCCATTTTATACTTAGTCATACTTATCATACCTGTCCTTAAAACTATGGATTGAAATAGCATTAACTACCTCCTCGCTTAGCCAATTCCAATTATTAACTACTCTTACACTGAAAAAGTATTTCCTTACATCCTGCAAAGAACTTTTCTTACGAAGCTTCAAACTATGACCTCTAATTCTAGAGCCAGCCATATAAAAAAATCGATCCCTATCCACTCTATCATAACCATGAAGGAATTTAAAGACTCTCTCCATATCCCCCCTCAATCTTCTAGCTTCGAGTGATGGTAAGTCTAATTCCCTCAGCCTCTCATCATAACTGAGATTGCGTATTTCTGGCACCAGTTTCGTGGCATGTCTTTGAACTTTTTCAAGCTTAGCTATGTGCTTTTTCAAGTACGGATTCCAAAAGGGGGCTGCATATTCGAGTTTTGGCCTCACATAGGTTACATAAATATTTCTGAGCATTTCCTTGTCCATGTGCCTGAAGGCTACCCTTACATTTGATAAGAATGCATATGCTGCCCTTACTATGCCATTTATATGTATTTCTGGAGACAAACCTGCCAGTATGCTTACTCCTAGATCTCTCTCACTTTCTGTTGTACTCCAGCCACCGAGTAGTCAAGCTTGGGCCTTCTTGCACTTGTACCCATTCTCATTACCTTACATTTTGAAGTACTGAATTTCATTAGCCACTTTTGTGACCACTCATGCAGATTATTTAGATCTTCCTGAAGTTCTCTACCATTGTTCTCGTTTCTAACTTTCTTCACAATCTTTGCATCATCTGCAAACATATTCATGAATGAATTTGCAGACTCTGGTAGGTCATTTACATATACAAGGAACAAAAGTGGCCCTAAAACTGAACCCTGTGGAACTCCACTACTAACTCTTTTCCATTCAGACACTGAGTGTCTTACTCTAACCCTCTGTTCCCTTCCTTCTAGGTAAGTTTTTATCCATTCCAAGACATTTCCACCTATTCTAGCCATTGCTTGCAGCTTCCTAATAAGTCTCCCATGTGGAACAGTGTCAAACGCTTTCTAGAAGTCTAGGAATATGCAATCTGCCCAGCCCTCTCTTTCCTGTAAGATTCGGCTTACCTCATCATAAAATTCTAATAAGTTTGTTACTGTTGATCTACCTTCTCTGAAGCCATGTTGCCTCACTGACAAAAAGTTGAAGGATTCCAAGTGAAGAGAGATATGTTTCCTTAGTAGTTTTTCCATAACTTGCAAACTATGCTGGTCAGGGTAACTGGTCTATAGTTCAGAGCCGTATCCCTCCTTCCCTTTTTGAAGATAGGTATCACGTTTGCTTGTTTCCAGCATCTTGGAATCTCCCTCGACTCCAGTGACTTTTTAAATATGATACTTAGTGTCACTGATATTGAGTTTGTGCATTTTTTAAGTACATGAGGGGTTATGTCACCAGGACCTGTAGCTTTATGAACATCTAACTCCATCAGCGCTTTGCATACCTCTGTGGCTGTAAGGTTAATATTCCCTAATACCGGCCCTTGAGCTTCTATCTCTGCAATCTGAGGGGGTGGGATATTTTCTACTGTAAATACTGACTGAAACTCCTTGTTCAGTTCTTTGCAGATCTCTTCATCCGTCTCAGTAATGCTTCCATCCTCTCTCTTAAGCCTTAAAACCTGTTCTTTTACCTTCAGTTTTCCTCTGATAAAGCTGTGGAAAAGCTTGGGATTTTCTTTAGCCTTCCTGGTGATGTCCCTCTCATAGTCTCTCTCTGCCTCTCTTCTTTTACTTAGGTAGTCATTTCTTGCTCTTTTGTAGGTTTGCCAGGCATTTATGTTTTTTCTCCTCCTATACCTTTTCCAGCATTTGTCTCTCCACTCCTTAGCTCTTTTACACTCATTACCGAACCATTTCTCTCTGGCATGAATTACACCTACTTTGGTGAAAGGTATGCAGCAATTTACTATCTTTCCATATTTCTCACAAAATATGTCATACATTTCTTGTACAGATTTGTTGTAAAATAAGGTTCTCCAGTCAATAACTGCAAAGAGCTCATTCATTTTGATGTAATCTCCTTTCGGATAGTTCCTCCTCATGTCCTCAGTGCCTCTACTCTCAGGCAGAATATCTGATATACTCTATCAACAACACACAGTGGTCACTCTTTCCAATTGGTGGTTCATACTCAATTTTTTCAATATCCAACACATTATCTGTGAACACTAGATCAAGTAGTGATGGCTCATCCCCACCCCTGGCCCTCGTTGGTTCCATTACATGTTGGTGTAGGAAATTCCCTTGTACGCAATCTAGGAATCTTGCCCCGAATGAGTCCTCACCACTGTGTGGGTCAAGATTTATCCAATCTATCTCTTTATGTTTAAAATCTCCCATAATCAAAATCCTACGTTTTCTCTCCCGTGCCATGTTAACAACTGAGTTTATGACTTCAAGAGTACTTATATGACTTTCCTCATAAACTTCTAGCCTATTCTGGTTCCTTGGTGGGTTATATACAACAGTTATTATAATGCTCTCTGACCCAGTATTTATGCGAGCAACAAGAAATGCCTTGAACTCACTTTCTATAGCCAAGTTTATTTCTTCAACTTGAATCCTTTCACTTATGAGCAGTGCTATCCCTCCACCAGTCCTCTCAGATCTTTCAACCCTTAATATTCTGAAGCCCTTATGAAAAACCGTGACACTGTTTATGTCCTCACTCAACTTAGTGTGTGTGTGTGTATGTGTGTGTGTGTGTGTGTGTGTGTGTGTGTGTGTGTGTGTGTGTGTGTGTGTGTGTGTGTGTGTGTGTGTGTGTGTGTGTGCAACTAGAAGCTGGATAAAACTGAAAATAAGTAGAGGATACCCCCCCACATATATATATATATATATATATATATATATATATATATATATATATATATATATATATATATATATATAATATATATATATATATATATATATATATATATATATATATATATATATATATAGAGAGAGAGAGAGAGAGAGAGATGAAACAAATTAGGCTGTAGTGAATTTGATCATATGCGATACATTACGAGTTTTCAAGAACTGTCAAAACTAACGAATCTAACCAGTGAGTGTATAATTGCCCTGAGTGAATAGCTGCCCGTATTTTCACTCAACAGTGACATATCTGAATTTCTTTTAAACAGACTTCGGAGCATACACAAGATACGGAAGGAAAGTATACAAATACTCCATACATACGACAGGTATACCAGGTCGCCAAAAATGTCTGGATGAAGGAGCTGATCTGATACTTCCTGAGGTAAGTGTTTTCAATATCTATTGCACATGAGTGCAATAATCATGAGTTGCCAAATGTAAACACAATTCGGGTTAACATTACATTATTGCCCAGCTTATTTATGTTTTTCTAATGCTCAAAATCCTGAATATAATTTTAGTTCCGCTTACTCTAAGCACAGACAATACTTTACGATTCAAACTGCCTTAATCTGGTGGTTCCAATAATCTCTGATCAATTTCTCTTACAGAATGACTTTGAAATGACTTTCCTCAATACGTTTCACAATCCACATACGAAATTTGTTAATCTCTGATCAATTTCTCTTACAGAATGACTTTCCTCCCGACGTTTCACAATCCACATCCGAAATTTGTTAATCCCTGATCAATTTCTCTTACAGAATGACTTTGAAATTACTTTCCTCCAGACGTCTCACAATCAACATACGAAATTTGTTAATCTCTGATCAATTTCTCTTACAGAATGACTTTGAAATGACTTTCCTCCAGAAGTTTCACAATCCACATACAAAATTCTGTAATCTCTGATCAATTCTCTCACAGAATGACTTTGAAATTACTTTCCTCCAGAAGTTTCACAATCCACATACAATATTCTGTAATCTCTGATCAATTCTCTCACAGAATGACTTTGAAATGACTTTCCTCCAGACGTTTCACAATACACATACGAAATTTGTTAATCTCTGATCAATTTCTCTTACAGAATGACTTTTAAATTACTTTCCTCCAGACGTTTCACAATCCACATGCGAAATTTGTTAATCTCTGATCAATTTCTCTTACAGAATGACTTTGAAATGACTTTCCTGAAGGGGTTTTACACTGGACAATCAAAATTTGTTCGCATTGATAGAACTACTGCGAATGAGTTTTTAGATAAAGCCACAGGTATGTCCCTTCAACTTTAGTTCAAACATTAGCCCCTTAATAATACCCTAGCCCAGGAGTTTTTACCCATTTATGTGAGGGATTATCAGGCAGAGACTCTCCTTTATAAACCTAATGTGGCTTACCTACCTTTGAAATGAAATTGGGAGAATTAACACTTGCACACGTCAATATCCGAGATCAAACTCGACTGGAATAGCCTTTTTAGTACTCAACCATCTGTGTGTGATTACCTAATTGTGATTACCTAATTGTGTTTACGGGAAAGAGCCCAAAGCTCGTATCTTCCCGTCTCCTCATCGGTTCCATTGTATACTTAGTCATACTTATCATACCTGTCCTTAAAACTATGGATTGAGATAGCATTAACTACCTCCTCGCTTAGCGAATTCCAATTATCAACTACTCTTACACTGAAAAAGTATTTCCTTACATCCTGCGAAGAAGTTTTCTTACGAAGCTTCAAACTATGACCTCTAGTTCTAGAGCCAGCCATATCAAAATATCGATCCCTATCCACTCTATCATAACCATGAAGGAATTTAAAGACTGTCACCATATCCCCCCTCACTCTTCTAGCTTCGAGTGATGGTAAGTTTAATTCCCTCAGCCTCTCATCATAACTGAGATTGCGTATTTCTGGCACCAGTTTCGTGGCATGTCTTTGAACTTTTTCAAGCTTAGCTATGTGCTTTTTCAAGTGCGGATTCCAAAAGGGGGCTGCATATTCGAGTTTTGGCCTCACATGTGTTTGTGTGAGAGAGAGAGAGAGAGAGAGAGAGAGAGAGAGAGAGAGAGAGAGAGAGAGAGAGAGAGAGAGAGAGAGAGAGAGAGAGAGAGAGAGAGAGAGAGAGAGAGAGAGAGAGAGAGAGAGAGAGAGAGTATCTAAATGGGGCCCCCAAAATTAGTTGATTTAAATGCCTTCAAGGGGGATTTTCGGCCATTCTTTTATATATATTTTTTTCCTCCTAATAGCCTTATTTCTTAAAATACAAAGCCAATTTATCCTCTCAAATCTATTAACATATTAGGAATTCATATGGCCTCTAACTTATCTTGAAAGAGTCACATAATTCAAATATTTAAAACTGCATCTACGAAATTGGAAGTTATATTTGGCTTTCGTCATTACTTTCCCCTTCTCAACTGCTAAAAAATCTAGAGTGGTCTTTTCCATCCCTGCTTAAAATACTGCTCATACATCTGTGGTGCTTCTTCTTATACTTATCTCCTTGAGAGGGTTGAATCTAAAGCCATCCAACTCAATAATGACCCTGCTCTCACTTTTAATGTGTTCTCTTTCTCTTCGCCAGAAAAATATTATCTCTTTATTTTTTCTATTGTTACTACTTCCTTCGCTGCTCTGACGAGTTGGCGAATTGCATACCCCCCCCCCCGCTGGCAATGCCGTGTAACTTATACCAGGTAGCCTCATCACACAGGAACTATGTGGACATTTGTAGCTTGCGGATTGGTCAGAGTAGTGATTGCTTCTTTCCTTCAACCTCCAGACTCTGAAAGTCTCTTCCTCCTTCTGTCTTTCCTAACTCATATAATATTTCTTCCTTCAAAAAGCTGATCTATTGTCATCTCAGGGCCTAACTCTGCCATTTTTCTGCCTTCGTTACTTTTGACTCTTTTCCAGTATGTCCTTTACTGTTTATCATTCTATTTTTTTCTGCTTTGCCCTTAAGCTGCTACTTTATATTCATCTCAGTGTTTCTTGGTGCCTAGGCTCGGTAAGGTCAATTTTAATTTGGCTGTCCTGGTGTCACACTAAGTAGAAAAGAAAAAAGTGGTTAAAAACTACACAGCCATCTCTTCTAAATATCTCCATACCTCCACTAGAATATTATGTTGCCCAACCGCTTTTTCTCTCTTCATTCTCTTCATAATTGTCTTCCCTTCCGATCCACTTTCCTGATCCACAATGTCCTCATATCCATCCGTTTCTCTTTATAATTTTCTCCATTCATCAGCCTAAATATACTCCCTCCTCCTTCTCAACACACTTTTCCTCACTTTTCAGCATCCTTAGCAAGTTTATTAAAAGCATATATGAGATTATATGTCTAGCACATTTACATATTCAATAATAGATTAAAAAATAAAAATACTTTATATATAGAGCAGAAGCATATACAGTATGAAAGAAATATCGTGTGAAGAAAGGCAAAATTATGTCTCTCTTATATCTCTCCAAAGTTAGAGAGAGAATAAAAAATTAATTCGTGACTTTATCGTCTGTCTCTTCAGGTAAGAATGAGATTTAACTTACGTCTCGTGAAAAACATACTAATCTCTTAATTTCACATTTATTAATGTCATGTACATTCTCTTTTAAAGGAGAGCCACTTGAATACCTACCATGGCAGCCAAACCATCCAGACCTAAATCCAGCCAATAACTGGGTATGCATTTCCAACAGCATGGTGTTCTTCACGTGTAGAAGTGTGGATAATTATCACAACGTGTGCGAGAAAAAAATCGTCTGAGCAGAGAAAACACTGGCACATTTCAGTGTCCAACAGGAAACAAACAACGCACTTCATTACACAGTTACCTATCATTTCTTCATTATACTGTTTAGCTCCAACGTCAATATCACGAGTCTAAAGCTAATTATGCCACTAGTACATATCCGTGTCCAACAGGAAACAAACAACGCACTTCATTACTGTTTAGCTCCGACGTCAATATCACGAGTCTAAAGCTAATTATGCCACTATCACAACTCAGTGCTCAACACGAAACAAACAGAGCATCTCATTATAGAGCTATCTATAAATTCTTCATTATACTGTTTAGCTCCGATGTCGATACCACGCGTCTAAAGCTAATTATGCCACTAGAACATTTCAGTGTCCAACAGGAAACAAACAACGCACTTCATTACATAGTGAGCTATCATTTCTTCATTATACTGTTTAGCTCCGACGTCAATACCACGCGTCTAAAGCTAATTATGCCACTAGTACATATCCGTGTCCAACAGGAAACAAACAACGCACTTCATTACATAGTTACCTATCATTTCTTCATTATACTGTTTAGCTCCGACGTCAATACCACGCGTCTTAAGGTAATTATGCCACTAGCACAATTCAGTGTCCAATAGGAAACAGAGCACCTCATTATATAGCTATCTAACATTTCTTCATTATACTGTTTAGCTTCAGTATCGATACCACACGTCTAAAGGTAATTATGCCACTAGAACATTTCAGTGTCCAACAGGAACAAACAACGCACTTCATTACATAGTTAGCTATCATTTCTTCATTATACTGTTTAGCTCCGACGTCAATACCAAGCGTCTGAAGCTAATTATGCCACTAGCACAATTCAGTGTCCAACAGGAAACAGAGCACCTCATTATATAGCTATTTATCATTTCTTCGTTATACTGTTTAGCTTCGATGTCGATACCACGCAGCTAAAGGTAATTATGCCACTAGCACATTTCAGTGTCCCACAGGAACAAACAACGCACTTCTTTACATAGTTAGCTATCATTTCTTCATTATATTGTTAAGCTCCGACGTCAATACCAAGCGTCTAAAGCTAATTATGCCACTAGTATATTTCAGTGTTCAACAGGAAACAAAAACGCACCTCATTACACAGTTACCTATCATTTCTTCATTATATTGTTTAGCTCCGACGTCAATACCACGAGTCTAAAGCTAATTATGCCACTAGTACATATCCGTGTCCAACAGGAAACAAAAACGCACTTCATTACACAGTTAGCTATCATTTCTTCATTATACTTTTTAGCTCCAACGTCAATACCACGCGTCTAAAGCTAATTATGCCACTAGTACATATCCGTGTCCAACAGGACACAAACAACGCACTTCATTACTGTCCAGCTCCGACGTCAATACCACGCGTCTAAAGCTAATTATACCACTAGCACAATTCAGTGTTCAACAGGAAACAAACAGAGCACCTCATTATATAGCTATCTATCATTTCTTCATTATACTGTTTAGCTCCAATGTCGATACCACGTGTCTAAAGCTAATTTATCCATTAGAACATTTCATTGTCAAACAGGAAACAAACAAAGCACTTCATTACATAGTTAGCTATCATTTATTCATTATAATGTTAAGCTCCGACGTCACTACCACGCGTCTAAAGCTAATTATGCCACTAGTACATATCCGTGTCCAACAGGAAACAAACAACGCACTTCATTACATAGTTACCTATCATTTCTTCATTATACTGTTTAGCTCCGACGTCACTACCACGAGTCTAAAGCTAATTATGCCACTAGCACATTTCAGTGTCCAACAGGAAAGAAACAGAGCACCTCATTATATAGCTATCTATCATTTCTTTATTATACAGTTTAGCTCCAACGCCAATACCACGTGTCTAAAGGTAATTATGCCACTAGCACAATTCAGTGCCCAACAGGAAACAGAGCACCTCATTATATAGCTATCTATCATTTCTTCATTATACTGTTTAGCTTCGATGTCGATACCACGCGTCTAAAGGTAATTATGCCACTAGCACATTTCAGTGTCCAACAGGAACAAACAACGCACTTCATTACATAGTTACCTATCATTTCTTCATTATACTGTTTGGCTCCGACGTCAATACCAAGCGTCTAAAGCTAATTATGCCACTAGTATATTTCAGTGTTTAACAGGAAATAAAAACGCACTTCATTACACAGTTACCTATCATTTCTTTATTATACTGTTTAGCTACGACGTCAATACCACGAGTCTAAAGCTAATTATGCCACTAGTACATATCCGTGTTCAACAGGAAACAAAAACGCACTTCATTACACAGTTAGCTATCATTTCTTCATTATACTGTTTAGTTCCGACGTCAATACCACGCGTCTAAAGCTAATTATGCCACTAGTACATTTCAGTGTTCAACAGGAAACAAAAATGCACTTCATTAAAGCTTGCCGGTGTTTCAGTTCCGATATCCATCTGAGATGCTCCTCAGAACGTCAGCCGAGGCAAGCCCCAACCCCCCCACTGTGGTGCCCATCCACAGCAAGTAACCTTCCCAGTAAACAGCTTAAACTCTCGGTCCTGAGCGGGAACCGATCTGTCGACCTCGCAAATGCGAGGCCAGTGCGTTACCACTGCACTAGCCAGAAGGCTAGTTACCTATCATGTCTTCATTACACTGATTAGCTCCGACATCAATACCACAAGTCTAAAGCTAATTATGCCACTAGCACAATTCAGTGTCCAACAGGAAACAAACAGAGCACCTCATTATATAGCTATCTATAATTTCTTCATTATACTGTTTAGCTCCAACGTCAATACCACACGTCTAAAGCTAATTATGCCATTAGCATATTTCAGTGTCCAACAGGAACAAACAACGCACTTCATTACACAGTTACCTATCATTTCTTCATTATACTGTTTAGCTCCGACGTCAATACTACGCGTCTAAAGCTAATTATGCCACTAATACATTTCAGTGTCCAACAGGAAACAAACAGCGCACTTCAGTATATAGTTATCTATCATTTCTTCATTATATTGTTTAGCTCCGACGTCGATACCACGTGTCTAAAGCTAATGATCCCACTAGCAAATTTTAGTGCCCAACAGGAAACAAACAGAGCACCTCATTGTATAGTCATCAATCATTTATTCATTATAATGATTATCTTCGACGTCGATACCACGTGTCTAAAGCTAATGATACCACTAGCACATTTCAGTGTCCAACAGGAAACAAACAGCGCACTTCATTATAAACTTTTCTATCATTTCTTCATTATAGTGTTTAGCTTTGACGTCGATACCACGTGTCTAAAGCTAATGATACCACTAGCACATTTTAGTGTCCAACAGGAAACAAACTTCATTGTATAGTTATCTATAATTTCTTCATTATAATGATAAGCTTCGATGTCGATTCCACGTTTCTAAAGCCAATGATACCACTAGCACATTTTAGTTTCCAATAAGAAACAAACAGAGCACCTCATTGTATAGTTATCTATAATTTCTTCATTATAGTGCTTAGCTCCGTCGTCGATACCACGTGTCTAATGCTAATTACACCACTTGTTATCTATGGTGCATTATTTCTCGCCAAACCGTGTAATTCACTTTGTTCTCTCTGATTTACACAAGAAACACACTCTTAGATTTTTAGAAGGCATTTGATACAGTCCCACATGTGAACTTTATTATGAAGCTCCATGTACTGTAAAGAATAAGATTAAATAGCTTGGAGTGGATAATAACATATTTAGAAGGAACGGAGCAGAGGGTAAGAAAAAAGACATGCAATGTCTGACTGGAGTAATGTTAGCAATGGGTTTCCACGTGACTCAGTTTTAGGGCCAATTCTGCTCTGTATAAGCGTAAAAGAAATGCCAGAGTCTGTAAATGCATTTTAAAAATGTTTTCTGATGGTGCAAAGACTGAATGTAGCAAAAGACGAAAACAGTAACAGAAAACTACAGGAAGATCTAAAGAGTCTGCTGTATTGGTTAAACAAGTGGCTAATAAGATTCTATGTTTCAAATGTAATGAATGCCCAAGTTTGAGTATTCAATAGCAGGTGAGGAACTTCAAGAATCTGAGAAAGGAAGAGCTCTAAAAATAAATGTATAGGCAGATCTGTCTTCTGATATGCATATAAATGGCGTGGTCAAGGCAGCATAAGCTTTTTCTAGTAAACGTAAGAGTGGCCTTCATGCATATGGACAAAGATATATTCAGAAAAATATGAGTGACTTATGTGAGGCCAAAGCTTGAATATGCAGCACCTTTCTGGAATCCGCACTCTTATAAATATGAAATGAGCACTAAAAATGTAGCACCTCATATGCACACATCTATCAATACCAAATCTTTCGGCTTCTCCTGTCAAGGGTATTGCCACAGGGGGTCAATTGTACTTATATCGCTGTATCCTTTTTTTTTTCTTATAGGATGGGATCGGATAGGAGGGGAAACAAGGGGAGGGGATTAAGGATATAAGGGAATTGGAGGGAAAAGCACGAAAATTAAATAAAGTAAGAGCTAAATAAGAGAGGAGCAGACCCTCGTGCTAAGTTTTGATCTGGAATTCAAATTCTGAAATGCGTGTATCCCTTGCGTCCACCTTTATCACATCACACACTCCCATATCCTTCTTTATCATATTCATAAGCCATCCTCAGTATCCTTTTCCCAACATATCCCTCCTCAACATATGCCCAAATCATCTAAGTCTCGCTTCTCTCACCAGGTCCCCAAACCATCCTACCTGCGCTGCCCCACAAACATACTCATTCTTTATAAAAAATATATATATATATTTCCAGGACACTCAGATATTCAGTTCACATTACATCATTTCAATTTAACTGGGGTCAATACACATCTGATCCAAGCTTAAGGATGGCACTTAAATGCCAGATTCATCTAATAAATTTGGCGCTTTGATATCATAAATTTGGCACTCTGATGAAAAAATAAATATCATAGACAGTTATATCACACAAGGAATAAAAAATTACCTTTCGAACTATAGTACTAATTACAACAATTATATGTCATATAATTTATTTCCTGATTAACTTATAGCCTTGCACAATTATAATTATTTTTACTATCATCGGTATTATTATTAATATTATTATTAATATTATTATTATTATTATTATTATTATTATGATCAGAGGTAAAAAAACGCAAATGGAGAACTGACAAGGGTAACAGCGCGGGTTCAATCCCAGTCGTGAGTCATTTTGGAATTCTGCCTTAATATCCCGGCTCCAGCTAAGTCTATGTCCATCCCAAGTCAAAAGGACTTACTGTAACACATACATAGGAAAATAAGATTGGTATAATACAGAATTAGTAGTAGTAGACATTATCATATAATAAAAAAACTATCCAAAGATGTTTTCTCTAAGTGAAAAAAAAAACTATTACTGTAGATGTAATCCATAATGAATTTTTTTTTTTTTTTTTAGGATGGGATAGGATAGGAGGGGAAAAAGGGGAGAGGGGATTAAGGATATAAGGGAATTAGAGGGAGAAGCACGAAAATTAAATAAAGTAAGAGACAGAGAAAGAGAGGGGCAGACCTTCGTGCTAAGTTTTGATCTGGAATTCAGATACTTTAATTGTATGTATAAAATTAAATGAGTTCTGTCCATACAGAAATAAAAACGTTGTTTTATTTAAACAATTCGCTTTAAGTTTAGAAGAGTCGAATGAGGAATTAAGTACAATATTCTAATAGCTTATATTGTTTTTGTTTTTGTTTTGTTTTAGATTCTCCACCCACGGATGGGTGGAACGGGTCATGGAGGACCCATAAGGTGGTCGCCAGCTGGCATAGGCCTCAACCCCCCACTGTGGTGCCCAACCACAGCAGTAACCTCCCCAGTAAACAGCTTAAACTCTCTTGCCTGGACGAGGCGCGATCCCTCGACCTCGCGAATGCGAGGCCAGTTCATTACCACTGTACTAGCCAGGAGGTAAATATATTAGCTTATATCTAAGACGGGAATGTCAGAAGGTACACTATTAACAAGAGACCTGCCATTAAACCCAATGCGGGGCTTTAGGAAAGGCGTCCACATTTAATTCCCCAGCTCCAACCTGAGTCCACCTCTTTAATGAGGTATAATATTAACATATATAACTGCAAAAAACGACAGTTATTTCCTTATCAATGCCAATGCTTGTGAGGACTGATGTCTATATTTATACATCAATCCCTCTGTGCCCACCCCCTGAATGGGGGGACTAACAGTGATATATGAAAGGAAACAAGAATGAATATTTAACAAATGATTCAGACCGTTCTCAACCCAGATACAATAATGGAGTACGCCATGAGACATGTAGTAAAACAGATCCATAAATTCATACAAGCTATGGTAAAGACAAAGGCTGAAGGAATTAGATTTATTAAAACTTGAAGCCAGAAGACTAAGGGAGAAATAAGGTAACAATAGAGGTACCATCTACTCAATGAATAACTAACATCGCCCAAAGGTTATGTAGCCACACAGTAGGAAAATTCCCCTTAGAACAATTGCTCCTTGAACAATTTTCCCTAAGACAATAGCATCTAACGTAACCTAACTTAATTTATCCAAATTTAACCTAACCATGTATGAAATAATACACCATTCGTACTGAACTTTTCAATTCATTATTTCTTACTTACATATTTCACTTCAATATTATCCAGGGGCAAAAATTGTCCGCTTTGGCATTAAGGCCGCTTTCACATCATAGTGCCACGTCGCACGTGGCATGCCACGTGGCACGCCAGTTGAAAACAAGCATTCGGAAATATATGAAACCTTTCACACAAAAGTGGCGTGACAAGTCCCATGTGCCACTGCGACTTGCATACCACTCTCAGAGTGGCACGCAAGTCATACGTGGCACATGGGACGTGTCACGCCACTTCTGTGTGAAATGTTTCATATATTTCTGGATGTTCATTTTCAACTGGCGTGCCACATGGCATGCCACGTGCTCCGTGCCAGTTTGGTGTGAAAGCTGCCTCAGAGTTAGGAGCTATTGTCCTATGGACACCATGTGCTATCCCTTTACGAAGTACTTTTTATACTGTGTTGTATTTAATATTCATCGAAAGTAAACTGTGTATTGATTACGAGCAAAAGAAAAAAAAAACTTGCATGCTGAAAGTTTCTATTAGCAATTAACTGTTAACATTAAGCTCTCTGGTGCAGTGGCCATTTTATGAACAAGTATGAACGTGTTCTTTAGTCACGTGATAGCCTGGTAACGAAAAATACAAGCCTGATATTCAAGTTTCAATGACCTTCATATAGCTATCAAGGTTATATTGGTATACTCGATCGGTTTTACGTCACGGACGCCCCCTTTCTACTAAGGGCTAGGACGGAGCTTTCTTGAGAAGGACTTTGGTTTTGAAAAGTGTGACTGTTTCCCTTAGTGAATACCCTTTCTTACCTCAGACCGAGGCGGGACGCGACCCCTCGACCTGATGAATATGCAAATTTAAAGACGCCAAGAAAGTGATGAATTATCGCAAATTACATAAATATACTTATATGTGGTCACCGTGGCTGAGTGGTAGCGCTCGCAGGTCATAGTTACTATATTTTTCGATGAAAAAGGGTAAGCATGGAGAGGGGTGAAAAGTAAATGTATGAACACACACACACACACACACACACACACACACACACACACACACACACACACACACACACATATATATATATATATATATATATATATATATATATATATATATATATATATATATATATATATATATATGATAAATCAATGAGTAAGTAAGTCTTTAGGTACACATACACGGACAAGTATGATAAGTATCACTAAGTACAAAATGGAGCCGACCAGGAGACGGGAAGTTTCGAGCTTGGGGCTCTTTTCCGTAAGCACAGTTAGGTAATAACACACACACACACACACACACACACACACACACACACACACACACACACACACACACACATATATATATATATATATATATATATATATATATATATATATATATATATATATATATATATATAAGAATAACAAAATAACCATTTTAATAAGTAAAAGGATGACTTATCCAGGTCATAAGAAATCCTTCCCTATTTCCTTCACTCTTATATGGTCTTATATATTAATCCTTATATTTTTTCTATATATCCTCCCTTCCGTCTTTAGTACTTTACTGCCTCTTCATATTCGTTACGGTAGTGGTCATACCGTAGTAAAATTCACGGGATTATGACCTTTAAGCGCGATTCGCTCCAAAAAAAAAAAAAAGTGTTTTTTAAATCGACAATATTTTATTATAGCATGCATACATTTCCTAGGAGCCACGGCAGCTCAGAGATTAGAGCACTCGACTTGGGGAGTGACAGACCCTCGATCGAGCCCTTTGATGGGCGTTAGGAAGGGTCTCTAGCCCTCATTCCACAGCACCAACCTGTCTGCGTCCATCTTTATAATGAGGATTATGGGCGACACAAAACGTCAAGTATTTACATCACTCATGTGAGGCCTAAG
The DNA here is from genome assembly GCA_037179515.1 of Halocaridina rubra. Lineage (NCBI taxonomy): Eukaryota > Metazoa > Arthropoda > Malacostraca > Decapoda > Atyidae > Halocaridina > Halocaridina rubra. The sequence goes on along the minus strand of JAXCGZ010001998.1, from coordinate 115,639 downwards.
TTGAATATGCAGCACCCATCTGGACTTTCAAAGACATAGTACAAATCTTGTGAGAGAGATAATAAAACCTCAGTCATAAGTAAACTCTGAAGGAGTTGGATTTACCACGAATTGAAGCAAGAAGACAGAAAAGGAACACTATAACAGTCTTATTGGCCTTAAGGTTTTGGAATAAGCGCTAGGGAGATACAATACTGTAAGTGGTTATAGAACATTATTTTCTTTATGTGAAAACAGCTGATAATTGGCATTGCCTAAAAGAAGACACAATAAATGCTCAACATATTACTAAAAGAAAAAGCAAAGCTATAATAAGTGTCAGCGAATCCAAACACAAACTAGAAATAAAAGGAAATTTGTGTGTGTGTGTGTGTGTGTGTGTGTGTGTGTGTGTGTGTGTGTGTGTGTGTGTGTGTGTGTGTGTGTGTGTGTGTGTGTGTGTAACAATTAGTCCCCATTCAAATGGGGATGGACACAAGAAAGGTTGAAGCTGGAGGACTAAAGCTGGATGCCCTTCATAACGTCCAGCAGTGGGGACGAACCCCCAAAGTAATTTCTCGACACGCGCACTCTACCGCCAAGCTACAGCGGACCCCCTTCCTTAAACACATATTGGTAAGTCATATTCAATTTATGATGTTGCTTCTATTTGTTTTCTATGAAATCTTCGCTATTCGGCTTTTAAGCTATTTTCTCCTTTTAATTACTCGCCGTTCTCAGAAAACACATAATATGACCCTGGAAAGGTCAAATTAGAGTAATGATGACTATATAGGGTTAGTTACTTAACCTCTTCCTGGAAGTATGCTGGAAACATAAGGGATGACTTATATATATATATATATATATATATATATATATATATATATATATATATATATATATATATATATATATATATATATATATATATATATATATATATATATATATATATATACTTTGAGAAGGTGACCAGATTAGGTCACGAAATTAATAAGTACTTTATATATATATATATATATATATATATATATATATATATATATATATATATATATATATATATATATATATATATATATATATATATATATATATATATATATATATATATATATATATATATATATATATATATAGATATATATTCAGTTCGAGATGTATCGCGTACATGTGCATTCTTGAGGACGTTTGAGATGTCTGCGAAGTGGTATTTTTAACATAGCAATAACTCACACACACGTCTCTGGATATATTAATCATGTCTACTCGCGACATATTCCAGGGACAAACCTATTTCCAGGGTTGACAAAAAAACAAAGGAAAACTAAGAAAAAGTTCGTCCAATTTTTGTATAAAGATATAAAGTATAGAGTAACTTCTAACTAAACAAACTATTCAGCAATTTATTTGGTATTTCAATTAAACCTTCAATCTTAAGTCTCTAAGTTAGTAAACCCCTTTTGCAAAGAAAAAAAATCACTCAATTCTTATCAGTAGATATCTTAGCAATGCAAGGAAGCCAGTATTTTTATTTGGCATTATAATAAAACATATAATCTCTATGGCACAAATCTTATAACCCTCTTTTTGTTGGCCTTTCATCAGTGATAGCCAGCTGTGACTCCCCTCACCCTTCCCTCTTTATTTTTTCCCATATTCAACGTATGCAGATGAGTGCCTGTCATTGGGAGGTGCCACGTTGCTTATGCAGTCACTCTGTTTCATGTTAGCCTCCTGGCTAGTACAGTGGTAACACGCTGGTCTCGCATTCGCGAGGTCGAGGGATCGCGCCTCGTCCAGGCAAGAGAGTTTAAGCTGTTTACTGGGGAGGTTACCGCTATGGCTGGGCACCACAGTGGGAGGTTGGGGCCTGTGCCGGCTGGCGACCGCCCTATGGGTCCTAAATGACCCGTTCCACCCATTCGTGGGTGGAGAATCTAAAACAACTGTGTCATGTTTATCTCTGATATAACGTTTGAGAGACGAGAAGTAGTGACTACTACGGTCACAGCCCATATTTTCGAGTCTAAAGTATGATTCGATTCATTGCCAGGTGCCTGAAACACTCACTGAGATAAAATAGAACTTTTCACAACGAAATTAATCCCGATGTTACTTAAGATTCGCCCTCAGGATAATTCACTTGATAGTGTTTCAGACCCGTCCGTTTGAAGACGACATTAATACTACTGCTGCTTAGATGATAAATGATATAATGAGTCTGTTCAGGAGAAAGTTCCAACCAAGGATTTTCCTGTCGTAGAGGAAGAGAAGGACGAAAGAGAATAAAAATAATAGGAGGAATACATACACGTACAATGGCACTCAACCCCTTGTAGGGGGATGGCCGAGTAAAAGCACACAGACTTACCAGAAGCTAAACATACCTTGATCACTCATCCTAGCTCTTTGTGGATAAAGAGTTGCCACAATTCCTATTACCACCCTGCTAGGGTCACATATAGGGTAAGTGGCCAGGGATCTACTGGTGTGAGACCCGACAGCCACTGTTGTTTTCTGGGAATATTAGGTAAAATATATGAACGAGTATCGTGCCACTGTACGCCAAGTGCTTTTATGGCACTGGTATTAACGAGCTTCGTGCCATTGTACGTCAAGTGCTTTTATGGCACTGGTATTAACAAGCTTCGTGCCATTGTACGCCAAGTGCTTTTATGGCACTGGTATTAACGAGCTTCGTGCCATTGTACGTCAAGTGCTTTTATGGCAATGGTATTAACGAGCTTCGTGCCATTGTACGTCAAGTGCTTTTGTGGCACTGGTAATAAAAAGTCCCAATCTGACAGTTTATTCCAATAAACTTGTACCTTTCTAGAAATATCTTTTTCTCTCTGTTAGTCAGCAAACGACTACCGTGGGTTTGATCCCACTGCGGGGCATTAAGAAGGGCATCCAGACTTAATGCATATCTCCAACACATGCGTCCACCCCCTTTTGGAAACTAGAGTCTGGCAGAAGAACCTAGAACTATCTTGTCCCAACCTCCATCATTTTAGGAAATTTATAAATGACCAATTCATGGTTTAATCCAATTCTCTCGTTGGATTAATGGTGATATATTGGTTGGGTATACATAGATGAGCAAGTTCTACAGCTCTGTGCATAAAAACACAATGGTGCAGTACTGAAATCTAGTAAAGAACGGTAACCCCAGGGTGTTCTAGGGTTTTCATATTCAAAAGACACGGCAAGTCATCTAACAAACAAATCCTAATCTAATCTAACTTGACCAAATCTAACCAAACCTAACAATTTATAGGGTTAATTACCTTTACATGGTGCTTAGGGGGTTTATTATCTTTACAAGATCCTAGTATGGACTAGAAAAACAGAAGTGGGGCCATGGTTCGCTGAATCAGCCTTGATTAAATTAGGTCAAGGTAACTTCCTAAGCTTATCCAATCCATATTCACAGTGAAGGAGATGTACTTATTAGTGCCTCATCCCCCAGCTCCAAAATGTATATGTTCATCCCCATTCGAATGGGAACTAATTTGCCATAAAACGACGCAAAAGTATTTTATGATAAATGCGTATGTATGTATGTATGTAATCATGTATGTATATATGTACTATGTATGTATGTACGTATGTATGCATCTATGTATGTATTTATCTATGCATGTGTGTATGTATGTACGTATTTATATATGTATGTATGTATGTATGTATGTATGCATGTAAGTATGCATGCATGTATGTATGTATGTATCCAGAGATAATTACTTACAAGTATATCATTTTACAATAGAGACGAAGATTGTATGACTGTCAGACAGGGATCTACGAGAAATTATTCATACATTTTGATAACTTAGATGAAGTGTGACATATATCCATACAGAATGGTCAAAAGTCAATGTAAATTTAATATACTGAAAGAATACCTCCTCCGCATTCCCCTGCGTGCCGTAAAATTATTTTCCTCCCACAAAGTGTAAAGGCTTTTGCTTTGAAGTCACCCCCCTTATAAGGGTGGATTAAGGTTTTTGCATGTAGACGGAAAGATTGCATTTAAATGCTTTTCCAAAGCCTACATCTAGATCGAATATTATGGCGTCTTCGTTACACATCTCTCACTATCCATTCACATCTGATGAGTTACAACACTCCCCATGCCTATTTCTGTTTCTTAAATGTTTTATTGGTTCCAAGGCTACCTAGGGGCAGTTTTTTCTTTTTGTCCATCCTGGTGTCATAATATATAAATAAATAAACAACACACACACACACACACACACACACACACACATATATATACACAAGGCCAGCCATATCAATTTATTAGATAGAATAATGTGTGAAAAATTCTGGAACTGCTCATTAAATAGGGTGATAGAGGTGTGGTTTAGTACCATTGTCATAGTAAAATGAGCATTATAAGATATTTATTATTCCTCTTCCTCTTCATCTTCTCTCTCTCTCTCTCTCTCTCTTCCGGTGTATAGATTCAAGCTAGTTGCACAGTGATGGCGTCTGGGTCTTGAAATATACTGGCTCCAGGTTCAATCATGGCCCGAGGTTGAATAAGTATTCTCTATCTTATGTCGTTATCGATTAAATTGGGCAATTAATTGGGAGTCGATGATATCCTGTAGGGCTACCTGTTTATTCAGATCACTGGGTCCACGTGTTTGGAGAGGGGGCTTAGGCCCTGATTATATGATAGGTATACAGTTTGGTTCTAGTTCTACCACTGTCTCTTGCCTCTGCCTTTCATTACAGACCTTTAACCTTTAAAGATAAATAATATAAAGTTGATTTTACAGAACTCCTTAACCAAATCAGACATACCCTAGACCAGGGGTGTGCAACCTTTTTTCCCAAAGGGCCACTAGTCACGACTCTGTTGGTATGGAGGGCCACATAACCTTACTATTTCATGCTATTTACTACGATCGAAGACATATTATGTGAGATTATACTAATAAAGATAGATAATTAGTTTGCTACTGATTTTATTTAAATTGGGATCACAAAAATAAGAATTGTCTGAAACAAAAGTATTTTCCTTACTATAAATGAGCAAATGAAAGGCTACCGTACATTATTATTATAATGTACAAACATAAATAATTACTTATTATTGGTTAACTGGGATCATTAACATAAGAATTAACAAACAGAGACATTTTCCTAATCATTAATGAGCAAATGAAAGGCTACCCTAGTGAGATGGTTGATGTTGCATTTGGGACACCAACTCATCAATATCAGGCTGTATGGATGATGTGGCTACACGCAGGGTACATTCCAAATGTTCATCAGTAAGTAAAGACCTATGCTTGTTTTTAACTAGATTCATTTTTGAAAAAAAGCTGCTCACATACATATGTGCTACCAAACACTGCCATCATTTTCCTTGCATGAGCAGAGAGTTTTGGATACACTGTTACTGATACATGCTTCTTATAAAACTGGTATACTAACTATCATCAAACTTCTTTCTTAGTTCATCATTGCACTGTAGTTCAATTATTTCCATCTGTATGTCCTCGGGAATTGCTGTCACATCCACAGAAAAAGAAGCAAAGACTTCAATGGCTTGTGAATGTTTCTTGAGGTCACCAAATCTTTCTGAAAATTCCTCTCGTAAGACTGCCAATTTGTCACCATACTTCTAATACTGAGGG